>BPLR01010106.1:0-132350 GCA_021605095.1 Caerostris extrusa
CTTAGCACCTTCTCGGTGTGATGGAAGCACCCCGTAGGTAGGGAGTCTGACTTCCCCGAGCTCCGTGTGAGCGCTCCACAGTCATGGAGACCAGGATGACCTACGGTTTAAAAGGTGGTGGTTCGAACCACTACAAACATCCGCAGCACGCGCGCCAGAATCGGGCCAAAGCCTTGTACAACCAGGGGCGTCTGAGCAGCATCTCTGCCATTCGAGCGATTCCAGTTTGTGAATGCCAACGGCACGCCGGGATTCCCAGGTGGTCACCACCATTATGACCGCGCTATTCACTATTGTGACTTCGGTGATCTAACGAAGACAGATGTGTTCTTACCAGTGCTGTAATAATAAATTCTAAACCTACACATATTATGTGAACTCATTTAGTGATTATCACGTTCCCAGGAAGTTTAAAATGTTGGCAGTTGCTCAGACGTTGTAAATCTGATCTGGGTAGGTCCGAGTCTACACACATCCACTACCACAATAATGGTTCTATAGCAGTTTTTTAGCGTTACCTAGTTGCATCACGCAAACAAACTGTACTCATAATAACTCCACCACAATTTGGAAACAAACAGTTCCAAAGTTTTCGATTTTTTAGATTTCAAACAAAGGTTCTTGTTCCTTGAAACCCAGAATCCTATCCACCAGGCTAATCCCAGGTCAGAGAAAGATTACAGTGCAAACATTTATATTATTCATATCAAAGAATTTTTTATTTTCAAGACTTAAAAGAAGGGGAGGTTTGAATACGGAGGAAAAAAAATATAAAAAAAATACGTAAAAAACGATGCATGCGACATTTACATAAACTTAAGCTTATATTTGTTTAGAAAATCTTTTTCAACTTAAATCTTGTTATGCATAAAGCGTACGATTATAATGTTTTAGAATAAAAGAAATGCAAATTAAAATGGGAAATTCTTTCAACGTATTTAAACAATCAATTAACATGCCAGAAAAATATCATGTTATTTGTTTGGGGATAAAGTCATCATCTTTCTCATAATATGATTTGCATTGTTGACTATTAAGTGTGATTTTTAATACTTTAAAATAGTTTTTGATTCAACAAAAACAGTTCATGATAATCCCATTCAAACAAATCTGTTGTTTTATATAAATAATAAGTTCAATCAAAATTTAATATTATTAATCGTATTGAAATAATATTAGTTTGTTAGTTTAAACCTGCCGGAACTGGCGTGCAGGTGGAGATTCAGTTTAAAAATCGTTGAAATCAGTTTTCGAAAACGAGCAGATACAATGGTGATTTTCGTGACGCTTCTGCCACCTACGTTTCTACAGCCGACGCTTCTACCTCCTACGCTTCCACTTCTTTTATCTGACGCATTTTCTCTGGCTTTTTATCCCATACATCACTACCAATGGGGCAGGCACCTCTGAAATTTCTCTACACAATGTCCCTGATAATTTCAATGGATTGTTTGAGACATGTACATGGGACGTATAATCTATTGTGAATAAAAGCAATTATTTTCAAGATATTAAGAAAGTTTTAACTATGGAGAAAAACAACCCTCAAAATAAGTAAAGACGACGCCAACGTTATTTACATATTCTATGGCTTATGTTTATTTAGAAAAATGTTTTAAATGCTTAATGGGAAAATACAAATAAAATTTAAAATGTCAGGAAATAAAAAAAATAAATAAATAAAAAAAAGGGAACTTCTTAAGAAAACTTTGAAGTATTTTCTTTTCTTTTCATAAAAAATTAATTGAAGTAAATTATGATTTTGATTGAATTTCTAATTTTTTGCTATAGAAATTTTTAAAAATATTTCCCCTTTGTCAAGTCATTGCTTCAAAGATGAAGAACATCTTATAAAAGAAAAAAATGCACAACATATTGCACAGCATTTGTTTAATAGTGTATCCATAACATGTGTAGAGACACCAGTGCTTATGATTTGCCTTTTAAAATTAATCTATCATATTTAATATTTTGGTTTCGAATAGAAGCAGTTTCTGGCTAGTATGACGCTCTACGGTCATTTTTTCAACACTTTGGGATGATAAGACCGGGACCTACAGTTTAACATGGATTCCGAACTCCCCTAACAAAGATCCATGCCATAGCCAAGATTCGTACCTGAAATCTGTGGTACTGAAGTGCTAGCCAATTGGTCATCAAACCGCCTTCTTATCGTTGTAAAGGACGCAATATGTTGCACTGAATTATTAAGCTTACATTAAACTTGTATTTGTTTGTATTAAAGGTAAAGTAAATTTTTTATAAAGTTAAAGAAACTTTTTATAGTGCATTTGTTATAAAAGTTTTAAAAGTTTAAACATTTTTTATGATGTTGTTATGGCTTCTAAGTATGTTAACAGTTAACAATATCATACAATCATTTACTACTTTCAATAATAATGTTACCTGTCTCATAAAACCATTTAAACTATTACAAATAAAATATAACTTCAATGTTCTAAGCATATGTTTGCATTCAATAAAAATTAATCCAAAAAGAATCCAAACTTACTTTCAAGTAAGTCTCTGAATTTAAGAAAAATTTCACACGGAAAAAGATTCATTTTCCTTATATTTTCTTATTTTAAATGCGCTGCACTTAACTCAGTTTAAGTTAACGGGCGCCAACTTTTAATTACGTTAGGGGGTAGTTGCGAAAAAGAATATAACGGATCTGTTAATACCAAATCTAATCAAGCTAAAGAGCCCGTTAAGCTGCTCTTTAACTAACTTAATCCAATATAAGCTGACTCCTACTATAAAAGCTTATAAGAGATCATTGAGGAGAAAATCAATCTGAATTAACGCTTAAAGTAAGCAATTCGGCCATCAGCTTTATATAATCATCATTTTAGCTCGAATAAAGAACTTAGTTATATTTCAAGCGGAATGATATATATATATTTTTTTTTTTGTTAATGAGGTAAAGGAAAATAGCTCATGAATTAGCTATTAGGAACTTTTAATATGTTTTCTGTTTTTCCAGAATTGAAAACTTAGAATGAATTAATAGATGAACTTAAAGAAAAATTAATCTTTAAAATAAGTCAGAGGAAATTTTTGAAAGAAATTAAAATTAACAGTATTATATTACAGTAGGTACAATAAATTTATAATTCACTAATAATCATAAATTCACTAATTTATTATTTTGGTATCTTGCCCGTGGCTCAATGGCGAACCGCGCCGTTGGCAAGTATTAGGGTGGAGGTTCAATCCGCTGGCTGATTTGTTGTAGACATTGTTTCTAAAAACGAGGAGTCTCGATGACGTTTGGAATGTTCAATATCTTGCCTTGTCAGTCAGACTACGTGGTGGAAGTTTCAGGCTGTCTCATACGATCTGCAAAGGATAGCTTCCCCTAAAAGTCCTCAGGGAAAGGCATTACACTCCTTTTCAACGTCACGGAGCCTGGCTAGATTTCTACCTACAGCCTTCTACAAACATCCCCCTTTCCTTAAGACCACACGAATTCTTGAATTTGATCTAGATGTTGTTGTCTCACAAGTGGTATAAGACACGACACTATTTTTAGTAAACAATTTTTTGTACAAGTATATTAATAATAAAGGAATTCAAATTAAATAAAAATCCCTTTTATTCAAAAAATTATCCAATAAAAAATTATTGTATTTTTATTGTTAATCGTACAACAAAATTTAACAACATATTAACTTTAATTTAACAACGTTTGCTTAACTCAAATAATTTATAATATAGTTCAAATGCACGAGTTTTATTAACTAGAAACCTTAGAACCATAAAGTTTTTTTTTTTTATCTTTTTTCATTTTAAATTACATTTCTATTAAGTTCATCGGAAAGAGTATAACTTTTTTATTTAATCCTATAAATTTTCGAGGGGAATTTAGCTTTTACGAAGCCAGAGAAAATGGAAAACTCGTAAATTTCTATACCTTTAGACGTGAAATGTAAAAGCTTTGCAAAAGAACCAATTTTTTTGCATTAGATTTTTTTTTATTCTTGCTGTTTTTATCAATATCTGATCTATATATATATATCGATATTTTGATCAATATATTTTTAGAATTCCAAATAAAATAAAATAAACGATAATATTATAAAATGAATAAAATAAAAATAATTGTAAGATGAATGAAATAAAAAATAACCGTAAAATGAATAAAATAAAAAAAAATTATAAAATGAATAAAAAAAAAAAAATCTAACATGAATAAAATAAAAAAATAATTATAAAAGGAATGAAATAAAAAATTATAAAATGAATAAAATAAAAAAAATAACTATAAAAGGAATAACAAAAAAATATATAAAATGAATAAAATAAAAAATAATTATAAAAATGAATAAAATTAAAAAAAATTATAAAATAAAATAATTAATACTGTTAAAATTCAGATAACCAAATAATAGATTATTTCAAATTTTAATTAATTGCTATGTGATAGCTTCAAAAAAACTAAGTATTAATTAATTTAATTTTGAAACTAAAGTGTCATTTTTTTATTTTACAGTAAATAAATAATTGTATACGTAAAAAAAACATTGAAATTCATTTCAAATAATTAAAATTTTCATGATTATTTAGATATCATTTATTTTAATAATAATTTAGATTATTAATGAAAAATCATTTTTTTTGCACTTTTTAAAAAGTTTATTTTACCAAACCACTTTAAATTCGAAATACATTAATTTATATGATTCCATATCTCTATGCAAAGTTGGCAATTAATAAATCTTTAAAATAACTATATACTCTGCAAAATTAGTGTAAAGAAACTAGAATATGTTAAATATCTGTGTTATTGGCAAACAAGAAATTTTAACAATTGACTTGCAAATGTTCCAACCTTTTTTGAGTTAACGTATATTGCATTATTATTTAAATTGTGATGGCTACGAATACATGTATGCATTTCTATTTACTCAAAAGAAATAAAAAAAAAAAAAAAAGATTTTTATAAATTTTAAAGTGCATTCTAATAAAAAGAGTACATGCGATTTATTCCCTCACTGAATTTCATCTAGAAAACAAAACAGAATACAAGAAAAAAAAAAAAAAAAAAAATGCAGTTTGTGTGCTGCAAAGCGTACAGAGAAATTATTTCGAAACTCAAAGAGATTTTTAGAGAGGCTGAAATAGGAATTTGAGTGGCAGCAGAATAACAACATCCCCCCTCCATATTGTCCGGTTCAAATAGGTTTTAAAAAAGCTTTCCAAAACAAACCAAATAATAGATTATTTCAAATTTCAATTAATTCTATGAGATAGCTTCAAAAACTAAGTATTAATTAATCTAATTTAAAAACTAAATGCACAATTTTTTTTTTATTTTTATGATAAATAAAGAATTATGAAGGTAAATTACATTTAAATTAACTTAAATTGTCATGATTATTTAGATATCATTTATTTTAATAATAATTTGATTATTAATGAAAAAATACATTTTTTGCTCTTTTACATGCTTAATTCTGCCAAACCGTTGATGATCGAAATTAATTAATCTATAAAACTCTACATCTTTATATAAAAGTCGCCAATTAATAAATCTTCAAAATAACTACTTTTATACTCTGCAAAATTAGTGTAAAGAAACTAGAACATGTTAAATAAATATGTTATTGTCAAAATTGAAGTTGCTACCATTGAATTGCAAAACCTTGCAAATGTTATTCTTTTCAGATTTTAGCGTATATTGCATTATTATTTAAATTGTGATAGCTACGAATGCATGTTTGCATTTCTTTTTACTCTAAATAAATAAAAAGAAAAGATTTTCATAAATTTTAAAGTGCATTCTAATAAAAGAGTACATGCGATTTATTCCTTCGAAATTCATCTAGAAAACAAAACAAATACTAAAAAAACAAACAAAAAAATTGCAGTTTGTGTGCTGTAAAGCGTATAGAGAAATTATTTCGAAACTCAAAGAGAATTTTTTGCAGGCTGAAATAGGAATTTGAGTGGCAACAGAATAACAACATCCCCCTTCCATATTGTCCGGTTCAAATAGGTTTTAAAAAGCTTTCAGAAGTCAATTTTCCAGCAGAAAGCCAAACATGCGCCACATTTCCACAGGGTACATACAAACTGAATGGGAGATCTTAGACGTTTTATACAAAAAGCGGGGGAATATTGATATAAAAGAAGTATCTGTTGATTTGATGGAAAAAGAAACGAAACATTTTTAACTGAGCATAAGATTGCTGTCTGGAAAATGTAGTGCCTGTTATAAAGGAAATAAGACTTCAGATTTTCACTAACATATTCTTTTCTAAATATTTCTTTTCTTCTTTTCAAACTGAAAGTATTTCTTTTTTTTTTTTTGGTATGCTTTTGGGTGTTATTCAATGCATGAATTCCTGGAAGATAGGGTACATAGATTTGGAAATGTTGCCCAAGCACAGTATTGTAATGCAGTGTTTTTGTTTTTAGGATAAAGTTAGAACTAAGTGAAACTAAATACGGCTCAGAGCATCTATTATTATTTTAAATCTTAAAATTCTATATGATAAGGGATGTATTTCGATAAATCCTTTTATAGATTTCACTATTCCTTTTAATGTTTTTGTTTTGTTTGTTAATATATGAATTTGCTGTCTAAATATTTTAAAACAATTTTATTTTTTATTTAACTGTCTTTTGTAATATAAATTCTTTTTGATAGAATTTTTTAAAAATTGACCTATGTTATAAATATCCTTCTTAATTAGCCCAAATATAATAAAATAAAAAAATATTTTTAAAAAAGATCTTTTTTTTATAAAATTATTTTATTATTGTAATTAAATAACAAAAATTCTAAATATTTTTTATAATTATTGTAATTAAATAATAAAAATTTAGATATTTTTATAATTATTGTAATTCAATAATAAAAATTCTAGATATTTTATAATTATTGTAATTAAATATTAAAAATTTTAATGGAAATTAAATATTCCATATTTAAAAACCGAAACTAAAATAAAAAATAAAGTTTATATCAAAAATGAAACAATAAACATCTGAGTGAAATTTCAAGTGTAGTTTAATTTAAATAATTGAGTGATAATTTATAATAATCATTGTAATGATAAGTTATCAATACCTTATCATAATCTATAAATAACGTATCAATAACTTATCATTAGAATGGTCAGTTGTAGAAGTTTTTGATCACATAATAATGTTTTTAATAATAAGTTATTGAAATTATTTTTCATTGAGTTTGAATGTGGGGAATGTCGCAACGGACATGCTAAATCAGTATTTCAGAAACAAACTTCCATTCGATTTGAAGAGGAAGACAAAAGTGAGTAGCTTCAAATTTGTGCTACTTAGCTGCATTTTTGGATGGCATAATGCTGGTGTATTACAGCAGGGCAACATGGCACATCCTTGATGACTCTGGTAAAATGGACCTGATGGTCAACTGGCTAACGCTCTGGCCTTTAGTATCGCAGGCTTCAAGTTCTAATCCTGATGGTGGTATGGATGTTGGTTAGTGGTTTTGAATCCACGTTAAACTGTAGGTCCCGATCTAATTTGCCCAAAGTATGCACAAAATGACCTTAGAGTGAAACCAAACCAAATTAATAAAATGTGTTTTCATCTGCATTATAATACCAAATCATCTCAGTTCAAATCTATAGCATTGAAAAACAACATAATAATAGTGTTAATTGCAAAAATGTTTTTGTTTCATTTTTAAAGTGTACATCGCCGTAAAAAATCGTTTTGATTTAATAAATGGTTTTTATAACGATGTGAAACCAGGTTGGTTATTTAATAAAGTCTTTTTTTTTTTACTTAAAAACACGCCAACTTTTGTGAATAATCAAAAATCGCCGACTTTTATTATTTCATCATTCTATATAGAGTGATGGATTAATTAAGTTGGACTGGACATTTTATAATGTGCTATTTTATCACAATTTTAATTAATAAATGTTAAATAATTACCAATATCGTCGAGTGTATAGTAAAAACAACTGTTTTAAATTTCATCAAAATGAGTTAAAATGAAAAATAAAATAACTTCGTTAGTTTAGAATATAATTACCTCTATTCAAAATTTTTCAATATGAAAGGAAATGTAAATAAAACTTTTCAGCCCTCAGGCTAAACTTTTACATGATGGTTTCTTTTGCCATCTTATCTTTGCTGCATTCATCGTGATCAGTGCAAACTTATTGAAGTAGTTCTTGCCTAAAAGAAATAATAAAAGGAAATATATATCCATTGTATATAATATCCATTCAAAAGATATGGTTCATAGCTTATTAAGCTTCTCAACTTGGAGAGTTTTAAAACCGAATATGTGAAATTGAATTCCGTATCAACTACGCAATGGGCAGATTAAATAAATCTGTATTTCGGAAATAAACTTCCATTCTATTTGGCGGGAAAGACAAAAGGAAGTAGATCCCAATTGCCACTCACTTGGTTGCAACTTTGGATGGCATGATGCTGGTGTATTATAACAGGGCAACGTGGTACCTCCTTGATAACTTTAATAAATGTGTTTTCTGTCTGCCATTATAATATCGAATCATCTCAGTTCAAAGTTAAGTTGCAAAAATATTTGTCTTATTTCAAAGTGTACTTCGATATAAAGATACCGATAATTTTATGCGAGGTTTTTATAACGATATAAAACTAAGTTGGCGATTTAAGGAAGTCTTTTTTAAATTGAAAATCGCCAAATTTTGTGCATACCGCGCCAACAAAATCGCCAACTTTTATTAATCCATCATTTTTTATAGAATTGTTAAAATAAAAAAATAAAATAACCTCGTTAGCTTAGAATATAATTACCTCTATTTAAATTTTTTTCAATGTGAAAGGAAATGTAAATAAAACTTTTCAGCCCTCAGCCTAAACTTTTTACATGATGGTTTCTTTTCTTGCCATCCTATCTTCGGTGCATTTATCATGATCAGTGCAAACTTATTGAAGTAGTTCTTGCGTAAAAGAAACAAGGGCCGATGGAAGAAGAAAAAAATTAATAAAAAACTATTTGGAGAGGAAAGAGGTTTCAGATGAAGAGGAGGTTCTTGCTTTTGATGAGAGACGCTTAAAGGTAAAGGGATTTAGACAGTCTCTATCACAGTTGTCTGGATTGATTGTCTGACTGTCTAGATTGGAAAGGATTTGCTGTGAACTTTCCTTTTAAACACAAAAAAGGGTTGTTTTTTAACGCTAGATTGAACTTGTGTTATTCTTTTCTCAATTTCAGTTTTTAATAGTTTTTGGAAATAGTTTTTCTTTTCTTTTCAATTAAAATATAATCATTACGATACCATGACTGCAGAGGTAAAACGTGATCTTTTTAAATATCAGAAAGAAGATTTTGAAATGTGATGATAAGATTTAATGCTTAAATATTTGTCTTGTGAAGTTTAATCTGTGAAAATTTTTAATGAAAATCTAATCAGCATTCTTTTAGAAGTATTTGCGAGTATTGAAGAACAAGTGTGAAGTATTGTGTTTTGACAAAATTTTGGCTCTATTCTCACTGATCACGAGACATTTTTTTATATGTGATCCAAACTTAAAAAATATAATTCTCAAACTTTAAAAATAAACATTAATATAAGTTTAAAACAGAAAAAAACGTTTTAAAAATAAATAATTTTTATTTCTATTTTATGTTTTAAATATATATGTACATAAATATTAAGGCATCATTAGTTTTATTAAAAATTAATATAAATTTTTTTTTCCTTAACTCACAACCGTATTCCTCTCTGATATAATATAAAATTGGTTAAACTTATATTATAAAATAATAATTTTTTTCAAATTATATTTTAAAAATATTAAAATTAAAATAATAAAAAATTTTTTTCAAATTATATTTAAAAAATATTTAAAAACACAAATAATAAAGAAATAAAAATAATATTATTTTAAAAATATTAATTTTTTTTTTTATTGATTATATATTTAAAATATTCAAAAACTATATTTAAAAAACACAAATAATAAAATTAAAATTATAAAAAAAATTTTTTTTTCAAATCAATTTAAAAAATATTTTATTATAAAAATATTAATTTTTTTTTAATTATATATTTAAAATATTCAAAACACAACAATATGAAGTTTAATTAAATATTTTTTTAATATAATATATGTATAATTGATTTATATATATGTATATTTCGCAATGCTTTCAAGAGATTTTCCAATAATATGCGTATTTGTTTAATCATATTTTACTGACAGACATATTGTAAGCTACAATACACATCATAAAACTTTTATTAAGTCAACTTATACTAAAGAAAAACGATAAATGATTAACTCATGGTTATAATTCAAATATTTATGTATATAAGGTCAACAGTAATTTTGTCACAATCAGACATTCTCGTACAGCATTTGTTCAAAACATCTAGATTTCTGACATAAAATCAGGATTTGATCCTATCGTTCTGAAAAGTGCTTCATAGGTGTTTGGGGGCTTAAGAATTCAAATTTAATGTATATATTATAGTTTCAAAACTTTCAGAAAAATAGATATTTCTATTTTTAACTCAACATCAGGTTTTTCGAAATAGTCTCAAAATTCCATTTTGTTTGTATGGGGTTTATTTTACTCACAAATATATTTGTAAAAATTTATTTAATAAACGATAATAAATCACGATTTTTTTAAAAGTGATAAGTGATTAAAAAGTGATTTTTATTGATAAAAAAATATAACATTATTGCGAAAGTTTTTATTCTTAAAATTATATGTGTTATATTAATGTTATTGAAGTCATGTTTTACAATAACTTCGATGCAAAATTTATTTTGAAAGTTAAACTATCTTTCTAAAAAAATATATTTTAACCTCATGTAAATAAAAGATAATAATAAACCCATAGCTAGTAGAGGTTTCATAAAGAAAACTACTTAGAATATAACAATAATTTTTCTTTAGTTAGGTTTTATACTAATAATGAAAAAATCATTGTTAATAACCGTTACTCCTTTTAAATATAAACTAAACTTACAAATACAAATCTAATAACAAAATTAAAAATAATATTTGAAAACAAAATGAATAATCGTAACCGAAAACATATTCTTCTGAATTCCAAAAGTTTCTTTTAGGATGAGATGAAATTATTTTGTTGATGTATCTGAGGCCTGTTATAAATAGATCAGAAGATGTAAAAAAAAAAGTGAAAGTTATCTTCATTTCTATCTCGAAAGCGGTCTGAGAGCTAATTGGCTAGCGCTGTGGCGTTGGTACCACAAGCTTCATATTCGAATCCTGGCGGTGGCATGGATGTTTGCTAGTCGTTCGGAATCCACGATAAACTGTAGTTCCAGGTGTTTGAGATGTTAAACTGGACAAAAGAATGACAGTAGAGCGACAAACAAAACTCTCTTGAACGTTTCTTCCTTGTTGTTCTATCAATTTTTTTCATCTCAAACGCTATGAAGATTGTTAGCCTAACATTTTCAATGATTTATTACCCAATTTTGTTTATTAATTATCCAATAACTTTGGTCCCTTTCAGAAGCATTTCCCCTTGCTATCTGAAAATTAATCTTTTATTTTGGGAAATACAATTTTTTTTATATGCCAGCCTCTTTGTAAAATTTGTTTTTCTAATTCAAACTGAATAATGTTTCTTATTATAAAAAGCAAATGCGAGAATAAAGCTTAATATAATCCTTACGAAGGCAAATAATAACTGCCATGAACAATTCTCTTCAAATCAAACCTTTAATCCTACTAATATTGCTTGGTCCATTAGGAAAAATCTTAGATTATTTGTTTTGCGTGCTTAAACATTAATCAAAAGTCTTAAAAGAGATCTTAATAAATGTTTAAATAATCCCTTATAAGAATAAAATAAAGCAGTGTTTGGAATTATAAAATGCATTAATAATTTTTGGCAAGCACGTAATTTCTAAGCTGTTCAATTAATATTAATTTAAGCATATGGACTCAATTTATATTTTTTTATAAGGAAATAAGGCCAGGAACACTGCAACTATATTAAATTCAAAAGCCAGTTATTAAAAAAAGAAATGTATGTTTTTTATTTGTATTAACCTTTTTAAGCTATTTTGTTTATAGATTTTTTAAGGCTGCATTGCAAAAATTTATTTGAAAAATTGATCGTTTTTTAAAGATAGCATACTGATGAGAACACATTTTTAAAAGTTTTTTTGCAAAAAAAAAATCTGCATTAAAGCATGGTTGTTAAAATTATGAATTACATTATGCCTCTTATTTGTACAAGCATGTTATAATATACATTCTGCAATATAATTTTGAAAAGCAACAAAATGAAAAAATGTTGTACTGAAAATTAGTAATCAAAATATATAATAAATTTCTGCGAATGCTAATATTCTTTATAAATTAAAGGATGAATTGCGACTTTATTCGAAATTGCAAACTTAATACGGGTTATGTAATTTTTTTTTGAGGGATTTGCTTGTATAAATACCATTTATAGTCATTGGCATTAGATGTTGCCCTCTACACAGAGAATACATTGTAACATTCTATTTTGAAGATAGAAAATGGCCAAAGCTGTCACCAGGTAGTCAGACTATTTATACAAGAAACTCCTGCACAACGTCGCAATCGCTATCGAGTGTTTTTTGAATTTTGGTTTTATTAAAAATCGCCTACTTAATAAGGGTTACATCGTTTCTTTTGAGGATTTTGTTCTTGTATAAATACCATTTACAATCAATGGCAGGAAATGCTATTGCTTGAGAACAGAGAATACATTGCAACATTTGCTATTCAAAAGCCAGAACTGTCACCAAGCAGTCAGACTATCCATACAATAAGCTCATGCATAATGCCGCAATCCCCATCGAGTTTTCTTGAATTTTGATTTTATTCGAAATAGCTAACCTAATAAAGGTTGAGTCATTTATTTATAGGGATTTTGTGCTCTGTATAAATAACATTCACAATCATTGGCAGGCGATGCTATTGCCCTCTACACAGAGATTACATTGCAACATTCGCTATTCTGAAGATAGAAAATTGCCAAAACTGTCACTTCTCAGTAAGACTATCCATACAAGAAGCTCATGCACAATCGCCATCGAGTGTTCTTGTTTATGAAAGCATTAGCTGGAATGCACACCGCTTAATATATTCGAAACTTCGCTGTCTAGAACATTTTTAGCTCACAAATCCAATCTTTTTATTGATTTTATATTTTGAACACTTGAGTTTATATATTTCTTATAGAAATTTGCAAGCAAATGAGCAGTCTTATTTAACAACAGTTTAGTTCAATGTTTGCAATTGAAAATGATGTTAAATTGAAAGAAAACAATGGTCAATATTTATTTGCAAATTTCATTTCTGGAATAAAAAAAGGGAGTCAAACGATACTTTGACCTTATTTTAATAAAAAAATCATTTTATTTATCAATGGAAGGCAAATACATTAAAAAAAGTAAGCATTTACATTGTTTCCCTTTCTTAGAATCTTTTCAACACAACAACCGTAAGTACAAAGCGAGTGACAAAAATTCGATTAATGGAATTTTAAACTAAAAATCAATCTAAAATGTTTTGTGGAGAAAAATTTCTCAGAAATTTTGGAGAAAAATCTTTTGAAATCTTCGCTTTCTTTTGAAATTTGTTTTTGGAAGTGGTGAAGATATTCATCAATAGTTTTTCTCCCAATTCCAAAATGCATTAAAGTTTCTCCAAGGATCGATTCTGTGGTCAAATTCTTCCACATCAATTTGTCTGATTTTAAGCGTCATAATTGAACTTTTGTTTTGTCAAAAAGTTCTTAAAAAATAGTTAAAAAGAAAGTAAATAAAACTTTCTGTGAAATAAATTTCTATGCCTTTAATGTGTGGCAAGTAAAAATTAGGTGAAAATGTTTCGTTGTAAGATTATGAACATGTACGATTGCACTGCGAATTTAGCGGATATGAGTGAGAGGGAAAAAATTATTTACATTTCAGAAAATTGCAAGGAGAAATTGTGACTGCATTCAATTACTGAATAAGTTTAAAAAAAATTAATTAATTTTGTACCCACCCGTTATTGAAACATTTGATAATAAATTTAAATAATATATTATACCAGTTTGAATTTTTATACAATGTTCTCTTAGTCATTCAAAGACAGTTAAAAGCTTCTTACAATAGTACAATTACTATTAATAAAGATTCGAAAGTCTTTCATGATTTAAGAATTCCACAACTGATATATTCGTTGCAGTAAATTTCAGTCCTTATTCGCTTAGTCAATTAAAGTGGCTAAAGAATTACTTTATGCAATAATTACTTCATCCGTTCTTAATACAGATTTCAAATTTCTCGAGATTTAAAAATCACCCAAAAACTCTTAAGAATTGCTTCACCCATTCATAAAAACTTTCTGATTAATCTCCAGATAAGCCTCTAGGATATCACAGATAAAGGTGATAAAATGCGTGTAGAGTTTAATGCATGTTCCATTACTGAGACGATTAATCTCTGGACGCTGTTGAATAATACATTCATAATAATTGATAATTACATTGAAAAAATAATAAACAAGAAAGTTTATTATCAATTTATATCTATAATAACAGCATGCATTTATTAATCAATTAGTAGTAATGCCATCACATGACTTTGATAAGTAATGACTGCTGTTACCACTTCGTACACGATGTTAAACAATTTATTTGAAAATATTTATTAAAGTTATTAGACCTACTTCCTCTATTAAATATTTCAGATTTAAAAATTTATACATATTAAAAAAAAATCAGATTTGAATTACTTAAATATTTGCCAGTAGGCAGACGGCCTTGGACCACCATGGGGCTGTTGCACTAATAAAGAAGAAAAGGAAGAGTTATGTGAATCATTTACTGATTTCTATCACAGTTAATTTTGAAGCAATGCAATAATATGTAAGTTGATTAGATTCGATATCATTCAATTTTAATAAATGCGCAATGCATACACTTCTGAAAAAAGTCGGTCAGAAGGAGACAAGTGCATAACACCGACAAATTTCTGGAGAAAATTTTCATTTCATTGTACTATGTGATATGCGAGCATGAATCAATTGCCTCTAGAAACCGAATTGAAGACATTATCCATCCCTCTTACCAAATAAGGTCCCTTAATTAATATTATCGTTGGTTATTTTTCATGTTTTATAAAATGTTAAAAAAACAATCCATCATCGTGTATAAGTATTACAATTATTAACAATTTTTTTTTTTAATTCAAAAGTACTTTAAGCAAAATTAGCTTCATTAAATACACTATTATTAACTATGAAAAACATTTTTTTTTTTTCTGTAAAAGAAGTAAAATTGTTTTAAAATGCTGTGTTATATTATTAAGCATAATGCTATATTATTAAAGTTGTTTAAATCATTGTTCTAGTAATCGTTTATATGAATTAGTTTACTTGCAAAACTGAATCTTTCCTTAAAATGTATTCTCTGTTAGTTTTATACAAATGTTCGAAATTTATTTATGACTTTGTTCATAGAATATATCTTAAATTTCGAACAAAATATGCAATTCAGTTTTTAAGAATATTTAAATATCTTTTATTATTTGTTATTAATATGACAAATGAGAAATGCTAAATTATTTCAGTTCTTGTTTTATGTCGAAATAAAATATTTCATTTTCAAACTAAATTAATACGCTTGAATATTTTTCTCCAGCAAATCATATTGATAGTGAATATGTGATGGAAATAAATTGATTTATTGTTTAATTAGTTATTTTATATTTTAAACTCAATTTAAATTTTGGATAATTGAGTTAATTATGAAGAGAATGAATTCAGAGCAGATTGCAACAAAACATAAAACAATGACATCGAGTTATAATGGGCATTATGATATTTCACTCACTTTCTTTTACTTAAAAAACAACAAAAAGCGAAAAAGCATTTATTCATTTGTAAGCAGTAAAGGCAAAGGATAAAAATAATCAAATTTAAATCACAAAACGGAAATGCAATAGAATTTCTCTAAGTAGTAATTGGAAGTGGATAAAAATTATAGATGCAAACTAAAATATGAAAAAAATCAAGTAATTCCAAGTATTTGCTCTGAATGTTAAAATAAACAGAAATTAATATATACTAAAATTTGTCAGGCAAACAATGTGTTTTCCTTTCAATGTTCTTGTTTTTGTATTAGCATTGGTTGGTAAAAGTAAAACACTAGTACCACCAGTATACATGCTACGGTAAATGTGATTAATCCAGTGATTATGCATAATTACTGTGCTTATGAACAATCACCGATTAATCACATTCACTGCTGTAACATATATTTAAAACATTCAGATCACTGAATAATATTTTATTTTGAAACATAAATTCCGTAATAATTGCCGTAATAAATAACCAATTAACCATTTAAAATAATGGTATTGTTCACACATCTATAATCTACGAAAAAAATTGTAGTCTATTTTTCAATGATTTTTTTAGTGTTTGCTTGGACGCATGGCTTGGAAAATGAATTTTGTTTTATTTTATTTCCTGTTTGAGTACGAATGTCTCACCCTGGTAGCTCTCACCTTGGTAGCCAGAAAGCATTTTGCCATAGATATATCGAATAAAGTTTTTTTCGTTTTCACCATAAAGATAAATTTAATACATTTATCAAATCCCTTATCCTATATTCTTACATAAATAAATTTGATTTAAAATTAACTTGTTTCTGTAAATAACGATGTGGAAATAATTAACTTATTTTTATCCGTTAGTTAATTAATTATCTCCGTGGCTCTACAGTCCATGGTGGGCCAAGTCCGCCAACTTACTGGCAGATTTCGATACAGAAGATGTTTACTTTTTACAGGGTAGGGTTGTCAGCCTAGTAACAGACTAGTGTCCAACGATATACATTTATATTACACCGGGACCTACGGTTTAAATTGGTTTATAGACCACTACAAACATCTATGGCACCAAAATAAATGAAATAAAAATAGTTTCAGAAGATAATCTCTGAAATAATTCAAAATATTTTTCTTTTTATCTGTAAAGCGTTATTTTATAATTATAACAACATTTATTTTCAATAGAGAAATAATTCACTTAATTCTGATGGACGAATAGATGAAGTACCAATTAATGAACTATATTAATAAGTAAACTATATAACTAACCAATTAACTAACTCTCTGGCACTACAATCCATGTTGGACCATGACTAACTGCCTACTAGTAAATTACGAATCAGGAGATGTTTTCTTTTTTTACTGTGTGGAGTCGTCAGCCCTACGCCTAACTGTTACATTAGACATGGACCTAGTCTTTAAGGTGGATTCCGAACCAAATATCCATAGTAATATACAAATATCCATAGCATCGTCGGGACTCAAACCTTGTGGCAACTAGCTCCAAAGCACTAGTCACTCATCATGCCCTAATGTCCATAGATTACATCCCAAGTTCTAACTTCTGCTATAAAAACCTATTCATTAATATGCAGTGATAGAAACCTAATTCAAATTAGCGACTGACCATTAATTTTCCGTACAGTTAAGCATTCGCTAAGCGCATTATAATCAGAATCCTTCCAATCCATCTAACATATTTCCCATAGATCTTTGCAATGCCATAAAATCGATTTTCTCGGCCATTCAAACGGACAAAAATCCATCAAGGCAGAAGCACGGGATTTGAATCGGAAGCCAGTAAATCGTTATAGTCTTATAACGGACTTCCTGCTCAGTAAGGAATGTGCATGCGGGGGTGGGGGGTCTTCAGTGAATGGAAAAATGTTATGGAATAACCACGGGACACAAATGGGATGTATTGTGAGTGTTAAAGTTAGGGGATATTTTTAGCCTTAAAGCCTAAACAGGAAAGAAATTTTCATCGCCCAGAAAATATATTTTTCGAGTCTTTGAAACGAATGCAATTTTTTTTTTTTTTTGAGGGGGAAAAATGACATTTTTTATTCAAGAAAGTGTATGTGGACATCATCTGTTTATTTTTCTTGACACAGTTTTCATCAATCTTTTCGGTATGTCAAAACTAGTACCGAGCTCCCCCATCCTTTAGAGTGATAAATAAAAACTTTTCGGATTGAAGCAAATCTATTAATATTTAAGTTATATTATAAATAAATAAAGGAGTTTACAATTCCTTTTTTAACGCCTTAGTTTGATATAAAGATATCAACAATGTTACAAATTTTTTTTTATTCAGGTTTCAGAGAGCATTCGTTTATTTAGAAATGGGGTTTACTTAACTTCAACTTTTAAACAAATACGAAATAAAAATAAATTAAAAAACAAAATATTAAATTGAAATTTTTTTTCTATTTTGTAATTACATCTCAATACTTAAGGTACATGAAACAAACTTAGAAATTTAAAAAAATATTGATTTGATTTTGAGTTGTCATGTTTTGTAACAGTATCATTTTTGGCCATTTTTACCCTTATTTTAGCTTATAAAAATTTAAAAAAAAATAATAATGAATTTTTTTATGTGAAATCATTAGTTTTTAGATACATTCAATCCAAAAATGTGTACAAAGATAAAAAATTTCAACAATTTCAAAAAATTCCTTCGAAGGTGTTCGTGTACCTTAAGTAATGATCAGTCCACCGATGAGTGCAAAATTGCTTTCCAAATAGACCTACAGGACTAACTGTCCCATATGTGCATATCGTGCAGAAGAAAACAGGGACAATATACACTGAAGTGACAAAGTCATGGGATATAATATCGTGTCGGCCCTCCTTTCGCCCGGCGAAGTGCAGCAACTCGACGTGGCATGGACTCAACAAGTCGTTGGAAGTCTTCTGCAGGAATATTGAGCCATGCTGTCTCGATAGACGTCCATAATTGTGAAAGCGTTGATGGTGCAGGATTTTGGGCACGAACAGACCTCTCGATGATGTCCCATAAATGCTCGATGGGATTCAGGTCGGGCGATCTAGGTGGCCAGATCATTCGTTGGAATTGTCCAGAATGTTCTTCAAACCAATCGCGAACAGTTGTGGCCCGGTGACATGGCGCATTGTCATCCATAAAAATCCCATCGTTGTTTGGGTACATGAAGTCCATGAATGGCTGCAAGTGATCTCCAAGTAGCTGAACATAAGCATTTCCAGTCAATGTCCGGTCCAGTCGCACCAGAGGACCAAGTCCATGCCATGAAAAACAGCCCACACCATTACGGAGCCACCACCAGCTTGAACAGTGCCTTGCTGACAGTTTGGGTCCATGGCTTCGTGGGGTCTGCGCCACACTCGAACCCTACCATCAGCTCTTACCAACGGAAATCGTGGCTCATCGGACCAGGCCACGGTTTTCCATTCATCTAGGGACCAACCGATATGCTCACGTGCCCACGAGAGTCGCTGCAAGCGATGTCGTTCTGTCAGTAAAGGCACTCGAGTCGGTCTTCTGCTGTAATAGCACAAGAAAGACAAATTTCTTTTGCACAGTTCTAACAGACAAGTCCTTTGTAATTGATTTCTGCGGTTATTTGACGCAGTGTTGCTTGTCTGTTAGAATTTACGACTCTTTTCAGACTTCGCCGGTCTCGGTCGTTAAGTGCAGGCGGTCGACCACTGCGCTGTCCATGGTGGGATGTTATGCCTGAAATTTAATACTCTCGGCACACTCTTGACACAGTGGATCTGGGAATGTTGAATTCCCTAACGATTTCCGAAATGGCATGACCCATGCGTCTAGCTCCAACTAACATTCCGCGTTCAAAGTCTGTTAATTCCCGTCGTGCGGTCATCATCACGTCAAAACCTCTTCATGAATAACTTGAACAGAAAAAAAGCAAAAGCACTGCGCATTTATACCTGTTCTACGCGATGCTACCATCTGAAAATTTGCATATTGCTATCCCATGACTTTTGTCACTTCAGTGTATTACCAAACCATAAATATTGTTATTAATATTCTTGTCGCTTAAAAGTATTGACTGCAGATAACATCACCAGTGGATTTAATCCTGGGGTAAAACCAATTTCATTGCTTCTTTCCAAATTATTAACAGTTCTGAGGGATATTTAAATAAAAAAATAAATTTCGTTGGTTCTTTTTTCAAAATATTAGTTTCGACAGATAAAATAAAAACTGTTGTTTATATTGGTTCTTTCTTTTTTCTTAAAAAAGTAATAATTTATAGGGAATTTAATCTCTTTTCTACTTCAGTAGTTCTGCATTTAAATCAGTTAGATAAATATGCGATTTACAAATAGTATCTTAACTTTAACGGTAAAAAAAAAAAAAAAAATATTTGTTTAAATATTTAATATTGTAATCTTTTAATGATAGACCACATAGGAAGACGTAGAATGTTTTATATAGGTTTTGAGAGAATATATATATATATATATATATATATAAACCATATTGCTAATCCACAATAAGACAAAAATAAACAATGTTTTCAGATATGTTTTTATTTTTATTTTTGGGATAGTATCAATATCAATACATTTATTTATATCATATATTCATATAGTAATATAATTTGTTTGCGTTTTTGTTTTTCTCTTTGTCATGAATTATTTATTTGTTGGTAATTTACAACTTGAATTTAATTTATTTTGAAGTAAATTTTTTTTTATGTATGATAAAGTGTCACTTTCCGTGCTTTATTTTGAATTATATATAATATGCATTTTTATTTATATGTAATTTTATACATGTGTTTTATCGTTATTCAGAAATAGTTATAGACGACACAATATTGAGGCAACCTTTTTGAAATTTTTGAAAATTTATCCAATAACTAGTTCATATCACAATGGAGTGTTTTTTTTTTTTAAAATAAAAGCATTTAACTGAAGTTGAAAAGATTTCAAGGCATTTGAAAATGACTTATATTACATCAGACTGAAATGAAAATATATTATATAGACTTATTTTATTGCTGTATAAAACACATATTCTCATTATTAACTGGAATGCAAAAAGTAGGTTTGAATGCTTTTCAGAGACACAGATTTTAATTTAAATGTATCGTATATTTCATTAAAAAAGGCTTTTAACTGTCATAGAACATCAAAAATGTGTACATATTCTCTTCTAATTCAACATGTTTCTAGACAGTTGTAAGATTAAATTCTATTATCTGAATCAATGTTTTTCATAAAGTTTGATTTAAAAACGAAATCCTTTCCCATTGTTATTTGAAGCAAATAATCTATATTTTTAAATATTATTTTATGTATATATATATATTATATATATATATATATATATATATTTTATCCCTTATTTTAATAAATTTTATAAAATATAAAAGTGACATTTAATCTTATAAATTTATTTTAATAGTTAAAAAATATTTGTTTCTATATTTCAAAAATAATGACTCTACTTAGTTTAAATAAAATTCAAAGAGCAATCTTTTAAATTAGTTAGAGTATTCCATGCCCTTAATAATAATAATTTTAAATCTAGATTTAAATACAAATGAAACTAAAACAAAGGCATCACAATTTAGATTCATTGAAAAATAAATATGTTAACAACAAAATCGAAATATTTATTATAAATATTATTGCATACTTTCAGTGCATTTATTTAATCTGTTTTATATATTTGCAAATAAATGAAACAGATTAAATAAATGCACGGAATATAAGTGGCTTATTGAACATCCATATTTAAATTTCCTAATATTTGGAAACATGTACTTACTGTTTGTTAAAAGACTATAAAGCTAATCTTTCACATTAAAGTCAATTTAATTTCCATGGCAAGTTATTCACATTAAGATGCTAATTAATAATAAATAACTTGAATTTTTAAGAATAATTATGTTACTTTAAATTCTGCTCATTAAAGTATTCATTATAAATAATGGTAGTAGTACTAGAAATTCAGTAAATTAAATAAATAAATATATTAATCCTTCAAAATTCATAGGAGTTTCCCATTATAAAGAGGAAATTAAATTTTGAAAATAAAAGGACCAGACAAGAAAAAGTGTTAATTCATTGGAAGAAAATGTATACTAGAAAATTATCTTACAAAAATCTCCATCTTGATTTATTTTTATCAATTTGAAAATAATTTTCTTTTGTTTCTACAATAATATTAGAGTAAATTAATTAAATAAATAAATATATTAAACCTTCAAAATTCAAAGGAGTTTCCCATTATAAAGAGGAAATTAAATTTTGAAAATGGAAGTGACCAGACAAGAAAATAATTAATTCTTTGGAAGAAAATGTATACTAGAAAATTATGTTATAAAAGTCTCCATCTTGATTTACTTTTATCAATTTGAAAATAATTTTCTTTTATTTCTACAATAAGATTAGCGTAAATAAAATAAATAAATAAATATATTAATCCTTCAAAGTACAAAGAAATGTCCCATTTTAACGAGGAAATTAAATTTTGAAAATGGAAGCGACCAGACAAGAAAAAATAATTAATTCTTTAGAAGAAAATGTTTACTAGAAATAAAGGTATAATATATAAATAATAAAACGTATTATATATAAATGTATACTAAAATGTAATGCTATAAAAGTCTCCACCTTAAGTTACTTTTATCAATTACAAAATAATTTTTTTTATTTTTACAATGAGATTATTACTTATTTAAATTTCAAATTTTGTATAATATTTTCATAAAGAAATATACATATATATCCATATCTATCTATTAACTCTCTCTCTATGACCCTAAAAAATCAAGCTTTTTGACGGTAATCAATTTCTGGTATTTCTGGAGCTTGGTCTTAATTCGTTCCTGTCTAGTAAGTGCAATATTTTCCCCTTTGCTCGACTAACACATAATTATTATATGTCTACTTAACAAAATATATATTTTCAATTATTGTAATTATAAATGTTAGATATAAATTTAGTTAAGACAATTTTAAACTTTTCTAAATTATTATTAAGGATAAATATAAAAACATAATATTTATATTCATCAATATGTAAAATGATTGTTTTAAATTTAATATTATTATTCACATTTAATGAATACTATTTTTGTATAATTTTTTAAATAATAATTAATAAAAATTTCACAGTTCTCCTATAAGGAAGTTATTTTTAGCTGTAGTTTTGTTTCAAACAAAGCAACTGTTTATTTTATATTGTCTGCTAAACGCAAAATTATGTTATAAAAGTCTCCATCTTGATTTACTTTTATCAATTTGAAGATAATTTTTTTCTTTCATTTCTACAATAAGATTATTGAAAACGTATTAGATATTATTCCTGATTTCAATATTATTCAAATTTTGTATAATATGAAGTAATACACATCTATATCTATATCTATATCTATCTATCTATATGTGTATCCTCTCTCTCTCTCTCTCTCTCTCTCTCTCTCTATATATATATATATATATATATATTATATATAATTCTGTCCAGCGATATTGTTTGTACTGATGTTACATTCTGCGATTGATTTAAGCCCTGTATCATAAAAGACCAGGCTTTAACAAGCTCTTCCGAGACGTTAATATTCTTTCTTTTAATAACGCCCACTATTTACCCGGCGAAACAGTTCCCAGTCAAGGTAATCACACCATGTTCCACGGGATTGTTTGGCTATTCTTCCGAGACAAGCATGCCCCGTGGAAATTACTCTAATGATATTTCTGCTCCGGAATAAGATTTGTGATGGCCATTTGTTTCTTCCCTTCAGCAAATAGTAACGCGACAGCTCAAGTCCTTTAACAATCGTTTTATTTTTGCCTTTACTTTCTGATACAAATACTTTTGAAATGAATGACCGCAGTACTTATTCTCATTTAAATATAACTAATATTAAAAGGATCTATATCTGATATTTTATCTATGTGGCTTTTTAGTAATGAACAATTTTTAAGTCACTAAAAAACAATTTTCTGGGTTGACGAAGAAATGTTGTATGCATACTTTTAATACATACACCTTTCACTCGCATTTATATACATATTTGTTTATTCGCAAAGACCTGTACTTAAACGTAACCACAGAAGTAGAAGTTCATGGCAGCCAGTTCCTACGCGGATACAACCGGGGTACTTGATCATCATAACCTATGCTCTCTTAGGCGAATTCAGTAGTTAGATATGCATGGATCTGTTTTTTAATCTGTTTTTATGCAGTAGGGGCACCATCATGTTGGAACCAAATAGAGAGGCAGCTGTATAATCTACATAATTCTCCCGTATTGGAAGGAACGTTTGTCTAAAATAGAAATTAAGAAGTTAATGAACAAATAAATGATATTCCAACGATTTATTATAATCTTATTTTAATCTTATTTATCATTTCTCATTTACATGACGTTAATTGTACAAAATTCGACCATGGTCTATGATAGTTTCAATGAAATATTTTGTCTATCTTGTTTCTTTTTTAAGAATTTAATTTACAGACTTCTGTGTTTCGCCACTGGAGCTTTGGTACGGTATTCATGCATTAGGCATGCCCATTTTACTACAGATGCAACATTTACTATAGACAGGGAGGCCCTTCCTTTCGCCGTAAAAGGGGTGTTATAGTTTGATTGCAAATTGAAATTCATAAAATTAATTTTATAATTGATTGCCTTAGCAAAAGCCAGAAAAATCCCTAAACTTTGAAATTAAAAATTTCTGTAAATTTTTTGTCACACAGAAATAAAACTTTTTGTGTTTTGAGTTTTAGAATATCAATAAATATTTACTAAATAAAACTATAGGGAACGGATGACTGCATAAAAAGTTAAATTTTTACTTTTACAATATAGATTTTTTAAATATAAAGAGCCATAACATGAATATTTACGTTATTTAAATATTTTTATATTATGAAGCATATGCTTATACCCAACAAAATCTTATATGGTTTTAATTCAGAAGTATACTTCGTTAAATAATTAAAATTTAATGCATGTATTTTACAAATTCCATAATCTTATTAAGGAATTAAATTAATCAGTAATTACGTTAATCCATTATGAGAGGAAATATTATATATTTCCAGTTTTGGACAACTAATTCAGAATTATATTTCATTGAATAATTAAAATTTAATGAGTGCATTACACAAATTCAGAATAGAATTAAGGAGTTAAAACTAATCAGTAATTACTGTAATTCATAAGATTGGGAATCTTATATATTTTCAGTTTTGGACAAGTAATTCACAAATAAACTTCTTTAAATAATTATAATGTAATGCATGCAATTTGCAAATTCGTTATATTTTTGAACGGAATGATTATTCTAAGAAATTTTATCTTTTAAATAATTACTATACAGGTAGACGTTAATAGCTTCTCGTCCAAACTTAATGTACCTTATATAATTTGCTTTCTAAAACTCTTCAAACCTGGTGAGAATAAACGTAAATTTTATTATTTTTCTGATTCTGAATATAGGAAAACGATTTTCCCTTCCAAACATTCAATTTGTTTTCGCGTCCTGCAGAAATGATCCAAATTGATGAATTCCTCATTCGGTGAATCGAATTAAATTGGGCCTCGTTGCTCTAAAGTTTCCTCCTAAAAGGAAAGGAAATATTAATTGCATTTGTTAAACTAATTATTTATTAAATTAGTTCTTCTTTGAATAAGTTTTGAATGACGGTATTAAATGATTTATGCGGAATATAATTACGTAATGCACAAAGGAAGTTTGTGTAACTGCCAGATTTATTCGATTCATATGCACCTTCTTTATTTTTATTCCATTTATAATATTTTTCAACTTTTGATGGATGAATTTCATTCTTAAAACGATTAGAAATTTAGTTAAATTAAAAACAAACAAATGGGGGGATTTTTAAATTTATTTCGTTATTATAATTTAATAAAATCATAAAATATAACACCACGAGTGGCAAAAATCCTCTGAACATAATAAATATCAATCAATCTATGCAGGTTAGCAGAAAAAGAATGAGAATGAAATTAATTCAAAAAAATGATGTCGATAATAAGATAACGAAGTAAAACTTCACAAGTAAATAAGACAACATAAGCATAAGAAAATAAAACTCAACATGAGATTGTATTAGATAAAAAAATACTTAATTATTTGTTTTTCAGCTACAAAAAGAGAATTATATCTCTTTCGGAACTGCAGACATGAAATTCTGTCAAAAGAGCATGGTAATTTTGCAATGGCGAAGATATTTTACCACAATCATTCATAATCAAGCACTTCAGTAAATCAAATAATTTCAGAAAGATTATACATCACTAATAACTACGAGGCGAATCAAATGATCCTGCTAATACAATGAATCTTGACAGGCATCAATATGTACTGTTGGGATTAATTCTTAGATTCCATCAGCGCGGGACGGAAACCTCATGAATAATGGCTGAAGGATCTGACTTGGCTCCGTGACGCTGAAGAAGGAGGATAGTCTTTTATTGGGGGACTACTCTGTCTTTCCGTGTTGTATTGGAGAAAAAATGAAAAACTCCCACCAGGTAGTCTGACTCACGAGGCAAGATGATCACCATCATAAACGCCATCGAGTCTACTCGTTTTTTGAAACGGCGTCTACAACAATGCCACCAGCGGATTGAACCTCAGCCCTAATCATTTCCAGTGGCGCAAGCTACCACTGAATCACGAGTCGGCATCTATTTACCAGCATACATGACTATTATATATATTTATTTATATAAATATTGTTTTTATATCTTATTCTGTATAAATTTTTATATAAATATATATTAATGGTCAATTAAGTAGAAGCTAATTAAATGCTCGTGTAGCTCTTTATCACTGCAGTAAATCTCCTACAAATAATCTTTTGTCTTAAATACCTCATTGACACTATTATATGAATGAATTTTAAAACGTTGAAAAGAGGTTAACATGGAAAGATAATTCAAAATGAAATGAAATTAAGATAACTCTAATTATAAAATAGCGAGTTTCTATGAATTTATGACTGTTGAATTAACGTCGATGTTATCACTCTAAGAAATGTCGCACGAGTATCGATGTTATCTGTATTAGAATTGCTACGCGAATTCGTTGTCTCACTTTTTTTGTGATATTATGCCCACTAAAAAGACAAAATTAAAATATACCACTGCAAAATCGACAAATATTTTAATTATAAAATTTACATAACAATTTAAAAATCTCATAATATGGCTTTTTGATGGTACTCGATTCCTGGAATTTCTGAAGTTTGGTTTCATTTCGTACTGCCTAGTAAGTGACAAAAATAAGTGAAATATTAACCCCTTTGCTTTACTAACACATATTTATTATATGCCTTTATATAAAATATATATTTTCAATAATTATAAAAATGTAATATATATATAAAATATAATTTAATATAAAATGTAGTGTAATATCTATATAAATATAATGTAATCTATATATAAAATATAATGTAATCTATATATAAAATATAATGTAATATCTATTTTTAGTTAAGACAATTTCAAAATTTTCTAAATTATTATCAAGGCAAATATAAAGATATCATATTTATTTTCATCAATATGTAAAATAGTTTTAAATTCAATATTATAATTCACATTTAGTGATAACTCTTATTTTATAATTTCTAAGATAATTAAGTAATAAAAATTTCATAATTTTTATGTAACGAAGTTATTTTAAGTTGTTGTTGTGTTTCAAACAAAGCAACTGTATACTTTATATCATTTTTCAATTCCTTCTATTAGCTCACACTCTCCTTGTATATATCTTGTTCAAATTTTCTATCGTTAATAAAATACTTTTTATTCGTCCACTCAAGTTCAAATACATTTTTTAACTTGTAGTGGAGGACACTTGATGTTAATACAGTTTTCTCAAATATTAATTCATTAATTTAATTTAATTCATTAATTTTAGTTTTTTTTTAGATTTAAGTTGCATGTATCTACCAATAGATGGCGCCAGATAAACTTAAAAAATGAATGAAAATGAAGAAAAAAAAGTAGAATTGACTTAATTTTTTTTTTTTTATATTACTTGTTTAAACGCATTTTATGTTACAAAATTTCTTTAATATCAATGCTGTTAACAAATTATCTAGAAATGTATTAATACAATTATTTTTTCTATACAACTGTAATTTATTTCTCGCAGCTTATGAGTGAAAAAAAAGATAGCAATGGGTAATTTAGTTATGTTATGCTACCGAAATAAAAAACAAAAATTATTAGAAAGTTATAATATAAAAAAAGACTTTTTACATAAAAAATTTACATTAAAATAGACTATATCATAAAAGTTAATACTAATGATAAATAAATAAAAATAATCTCACTAAAAAAAACACACTCCGAAAGCAGGAAGCTAGGTTACGAGATCGAAACAGAGTTTTACGAATAGAAAAAAATGTTATTTACTAAAAATCCAGCTCAGACAAATTGCTTATCGTATAATATATTACGCCATGGATATATTGGAAAAGAAACCATGCAGTAAAAATGAAATTTATTGGTTTAGCGATAGAAAGGATACGGCAAATATTGGTGTAATCTAATTTATCTGAAAATTGTAACAATCTTTTCCAACGTATGAAAATTGTGCATAATATAAAAAGTAGTCGCATACAAAACAGCGAGGAATATAAGATCCTGACGAAAGATGTGTTTTTTGCTACGTAGTCAAATATTACACGGATTTCAAAAAATAACACATGTATTTCAGAAATAGTAATTAATTAAATAAATTTTCGAGAAACCGCTCATGTTTTTTTTAAATCTAAAAGTTTTCGTTTTATTCCGAAAACTTCAATTCATCGTATAAAAATAAACATATCATGTTCTATGTGACCTTTTGCTATCAATTTAAATTAAAAAGATTGCCAGACTAAAATACTTTTTACTTTATTTTCAAAATGTAATGTAACTTATATATATTTCTTTTATGGATTTTTACCAATTAATTTTTGCATTTGAAAAATATTGAGATGGTTTCACACGCGCAGAAAAAAACACTGCATGTCTAATATTAGTTTTTAAATTTTACAGTATTTTTAGAGAAATGAACTTAGTTTTAGCAAATTTTTACTGAAACCGAAACAAAAACTTATTTTTTAAAAAAAGAATAAATATTTTTATTTCGGGATTCTTTATATGTAGAGAAAAATGTTTGATTAAATTAATAATGCATACTGTTTAAAAATTCGGCATTCATTCATTATTTTTATAAAATAACATGCTAAGTCAGCTGTTTTTACATGAATGATAAGCCAAAAGTTTTATATCTAGGTAGAGAAAGAATTAAAATTCGTAGATTTTTCTTATAAACTAAAAAATCTTTATGCACATGTATATAAGGATAGTTTGCATTAATGTGTATGAAATACATATTTTTTATTTACGTAAAAATTATTATTTTTAATATTATTTGTTTGAGTTCTTAATAAAAATGTAGTCAAATATAATCAATAAATAATAATTCAATATATTACAAATTCATTCAATAATAATTTTTAATAGAGTTCTATATATATATATATATATATATATATATTTTCTCTCTCCCTTTCTCTCTCTCTTTATATATATATATACAGAACTTCATTTACAAAAAAATGTAAGTTAAAGATATCAATTGATTCATAAGCCCTGTAGTTCACTCCGAGGACGGAATTTTCGAGTCTACTGCACCTGGAATCTATTGCACCAGGTCTACGGCAGACCTTAATTATCACACCGCGTGATGCACGAAACCACAATGGGCTTACTTGTTAAACAGGCTGAATTCCTGTCCATCCAATTACTTTCAGAAAAAGAGAAAGAAAACGTTGACTTTGTCACAGAATACCCCTTCCTCTCCTTAGACAAAGGCTCCATTTAACAAATCCATCAGCTTCCCTTACTTATCATTGGAATCGACACTTCCTCAGCCATGGTCTATCACCAATCACGATGCAACAACTCATGACATAGTCCCTTTTTGCATCTGTAATTGTTTCAAACCTGTGAAGGTCGAACGGATAATCTCTAATTTCATGAGGTCTCATCATCCATGACACTGATTATCTTGAGTGACATGTTGTTCTCATTAGTACAAAATATTAATTGTATGTAATATAAATATCCACGATACCGCTTATCAGCTGTCAGATTTGAATGATAGGTTGTTATTATGCACTTGTAAAAAATATACATTCCTTTTCCGTTTGAACAGAAAAGATATATCTCTTCTCCTGTGAAAAATGCTACGATAGGCTTAGATGTCATTAAATGATTAAGAACCAAAAAAATTTTAAGATATGATTTTAAACTGAACCCAAGTAAGGCCTAAAACAAGCTTTTCTTTTGCCATTTCTATTATCAGTCAAATATTTTAAGTGTTTCTTACCAAAGTTTTACTAATAGTTTTTTTTTTTTTTTTTTTTTTTTGCTATTCATTCTTTAGTTTTTAAAAAAGGATTTTTCACTGTGAATCGCATGACAAAAACAAAGCTGTTTTGATATTTCCTGAAACGGAATAACAGTTTCTTTTCTTCGCCGGTTTTTTGAATCTTTTTCTCTTTATATTTTACGCTACAGCTCTCGTAGTTTTTCCGATAAAGAAAATACTTCTGTCTGAGAGCACTTGGAAGTAATCGATTCACCTGTAAGATTATTCTCCTTCTTGGTACTGTTTTTTTTTATTTTTTTAGGATATTAAAAACTATGGATTGAAATTTAATTTCAGTTGTTTTTGAAATAAAAAGAACTCCTTATTGTTTCGAGATTACTATTATTTTCTGGTTTTTGTTTTGTTAAAATATATTTTTTTTTTGAAATTTTATTAACTTTCATTGAATTTGCTTGTTGGTTTATAATTGCTTACTTTTTTTTCAAAACAATAATTATTTTTTAATATTCTGATGATAAGAAGAAAGTATTAAGGATTATAATAAAATTTGTTGACACAAAAATTATTCGTTCCTGGAAAAATATTTATATTTTCATTTTAAATAAATGACAATTTTTTTTTATAAGGTGTAAAAATGGTATTGTTCTGTAAAAAGATTTTATTGTTATTGAAATATGATGGCGTAAAATTAAAACGTTATAAATTAGGCTTCCAAAAAAGCCAGATGAAAAAGCAAGATTAACATGAAGATAGCAAAAACAGAATGGAAAATAAGTTTAAAAATGTAGTGAAATCTCCAGGGTGAACAATAGTATATAAAGAAATTTCTAATGATAACTGAATGGTTGTAATTAATTTCTCTGCATTTTTAAATTCAAATAAATCTGATGTATTAAAATAATATTCTTGATGTATTAATATTTAAAATAAATATCATACTGATTTCTATATTTACTTTGTTTTACGAATACTAATTCAGCGTGATTCCAAATTAAATGTTTTAGAACATTTAAAACATTTAGTTATCTATTTATTTTTATAGAAAAAGAGTCGTTGACAAAATCATGTAACAACTAAATCTTTTCTTGAGGAAATCTTGTAATTAGACACGATTAAACTATACCGTACATACACCATACATATACCATATATGCACCATGCATATATCATACATACCACATCATTTTTAAATATAAATATGACTAAAAGTGATGCATTAAATTAATATCCCTGTTTCATTAATATTTATAATAAATATCATACTGATTTCTATATATGTATTTTGTTTTGTGTATACTAATTCAGGAAGATTTCAAATTAAAATGTTTTAGAACATTTAAAATATTTAATTATCGGTTTATTTTTATAGAGAGCCATAGACAAAATCATTGATCAACTAAATCTACTCTAGAGGAGATCTCAACCAGACACCAGAAAACTATACATACACCATACATATATAGTTCCAAGCATACATCATTCATACCATACCATTTTTAAATACAAATATGTCTAAAAGTAATACATTAAATTAATATCCTTGTATTATTATTGATAATAAATAACACACTGACTTCTGTATGTATTTTGTTTTGTTTATACTAATTTATCTTGTTTTCAAATATATTTTAGAACATTTAAAAACATTTAATTTTCTATTCGCTTTACAGAAAGGGAGTCATGGACATCTATAAACTAAATTTACTTTTTAGGAGATCTTGTAAACAGACACCATAGAACTAAACATACCATACATACACCATACAAATATACATAGCATACATGCATTATACATACACCATACAAATATACATAACATACATACATTATACATACATCATACATATACATACATACATGCATATACATACATACATATACCATGCATACACCATGCATATACCATACATACACCATGCATATAGCATACATACACCATGCAGATACCATGCATACACCATGCATATAGCATACGTACACTACACATACAATACCGATTTTAAAAACAAAAATGTCTAAAAGTGATATATGAAATTAATATCCTTGCTGTATTAATATTTATAATGAATATCATACTTCTATATTTACTTTGTTTTACGTGTACTAATTCAGCATGATTTAAAGTATATTTTAGAACTTTTAAAACATTTAATTTTCTATTTGTTTTACAGAAAGGGAGTCATGGACAAAATCAGCGATCAACTAAATCTACTCTTGGGGAGATCTTGCAATCAGACGCCATCGTAAAGTAAGTTTATATTTTAACACTTGAACAAAGAATGAGGAATTTTAACTATATTAGTTAAAATATAGTAATTAAGCCTTAAGTTTAAAAATCCTCATGGGTTCCTATAACTCTTGTAACTTATCTTAACTCTGTGACGAGGAAATGAAGTCTCGATGAAGACATAGGCAATTTAAATAAAGGATGGAAAGTTATCTGTTAATTTCCTCTTCACTTTTAAACTAAATTAAGTATAAAACAGGATGTATGGTTTCGGAAATTGGGTTAGATAAAATCGATGTCGAGTATCAATGAATTATGCGACTGTTCTATTGGGTGGTAACTTCCTCACTGATAATAATTTAAAAGGCTAATTATAATGATAGCGAACGGGGGAAGGGGGATTTGTATAGTTAGCAAAATCGAATTATCTCCAAAGCTCGAAGCAGGTCTATAAATCAATAAGAAATATGAATGGTCTCGATTGCATACATTTAAGGATGGATACTAGTATATTTTAATTAATTTTAAGCTTAATTTTCAAGAATCTTGTTTGTAGATGAAAACAAAATATGTTGAAAGAAATATTAGATGATTTATATTAAAAATTTTAAGTGTTTACAAAATTAAATTATCACATAAGTTCGAAGTAAATTTCCCAATATATACAAATTATTTCTGGAAGTTTAATACAGTAGCTTGTTGTTGTAAATAATCCTCAGTATCCTGCAACACCGAACGGACATCCCATGAGTGTACTCATGGATGGAGGGAATGGGGGCAGCTTCTGTTGTGATGGAACGTGCATAGTGTGACTTGGCTCTGTGTCGCTGCAGAAGGAGATCGGTTCCTTCCAGGAGAACATTTGGGGGGACTACACCCATTTGCTTACCGTATGGGAGAAAACCCCTTAAAAATTCCCACCAGGAGTCTGATTCTCACGAGGCAAGATGCTGCACATCTCAAACGCCGTTAAATCTCCACGTTTTTCATTCTATAAAAATTTATTTTTATAAAACAGGTACATTATTGTATTGCTGTTGTTTCTTACCCCACTTGGTCGACAACAATATCTTAGACCAAGTTCATGAACTCGTGTGTTCTCATGGAAGAAGAGAAGAGGGGATATCAGCTTCTGTTATGATGGAGCAGTTGTAGGTAGTAGTCTGACATGGTTCCGTGTCGCTGAAGAAGGAGGACAGTGTCCCCGGGAGGACATTTAGAAGGAACTACCCCCATTTGAACACAGTATTGGAAAAAATCCCCTGAAAAGCTCCCACCAGTTAGTCTGATTAACGAGGCAAGAGACTGAACATCACAAACGCCATCGAGTCTTCTCGCTTTTGAAACAGTGTCTACAACAATGCCGCCAGCAAAATTGAACCTTACCCCCTAATGCTCACCATCGGTGCACGTTGCAACGAGTCGAACATGTAGTAGTTTTAGGATGCGAAGAAATTCTTCTTATGTTTCTACGTGCTTTCGATTGTAAATCTATCCTAACCTATATCTAATATGTATATCACGTTTTTCTCTATCCATTTCATATAAAAAATGAAAGATTAGGCAGCATAAGACTTTGTCAAAAATAAATAATGGCTATATTTTTGATTCTTAAAAAATGAGAGTAGATATTTTTGAGAAAATAACATAAAATAGAAGTGATCTCATTTTTTTTTATTTATGTTCACGCAATTTACTAACACATTAAAGAATATTTTAATTTATCTGTAATAATATATATATGGCACGCTAGAAAATATCACGGCATAAATAAAATGAAAATGCCTATTTTTTTAAATATTTTTACAGCAGTGAACCAAATTAAGTAAAATAGATTCATATGAAATAATATATTATTAGTTCGTTTAAATTTTACGGCCATTTAAGTTATTGTATAATATAGAAGATTATTTAAATATTCAGCACTCTCAATTTTTATAAAGTTTGCAGGCACAAACTCAACTGTAACATTTAAAAATGTTAATGTTAATTTTTTTGAGTGACAATCATTTCATCTTATGCTTTATATAATATTAAGTATTATTTAATTGTCCGTAGTAATTTTAGTTATTCATTCAGAAATCATGTGTGTTAAAGACTATTCCAATAAACTTTTGGCTGTATTTTTTCATTACTATCTTTTCCATCCACTTCCACGCCAATTGATCAATTCCTCCTTTCTCCTATTTCCAACGTTCTCGATTGCTTTATTTTTTAAAGTTCGTTATTAATGTTTGTTAACGATTTCTCATGAAATACCACAGGAAAAGTCATAAAAAAAGAGGGTAATTCAGCTGAAAAATATAAAAGCAAATATAGTCGCGAGTGTACTGAGTTATTACACAATACCTTAAAAATTTTACTAACTCTAAAAAGAAACAGTAAACATTTTGACAGTTATTAATGACAATTCAAGATCATTATAAGGTTAGAGAATACTGATAGGTACCGTGATTTTTAATGATGATATTTTCAGAAAATGTTATGTAGTTATCTTGCAGTGACCACTGGTACCTTTTGTGTTATTGAACCTTTGAAATTAAATAAACAAAATATTATTTTAAAAATTAACATTTAATTGATTCTAAGTAAAGTATTACTTTTTCAGTGACTATGAGTATTAAGAAAAATAATGAATGAACAAATCGCCACGAGGCAGTTGCACATATTTAATCGTCTGTGAAGCAGTTCTAATTTGATCGACAACATTTGATTAGTTGTTCATGATGGACTTGGCACCGATTCTTTGTAGTGCCATTTGTAGTCGTGATTACGATTTCCAGAACAATATAAGTGTGACATCAGTTATGAAATCGCTTTAATACACTAAATTATGTTGGAAGCATCTGTGATAGTTTGATTGCAGAATTTACAACATGAGCTGGTGGATAAGCTGAATGGTTGGTAGTAGGAAATTATCTGTAATAAAGCATCGGTACACCATCTATGTACAACTTCTTTCCATTAAATTTCATCTAAAAAGTAGGATGCAGTGTGGTTTCAACATTTAATGTTTTTTTTTACTTCTTTTCTCTGAATATCACCTAGAGGGTAGAATGACAATGTATAATTTTTTCGGTAAAATTTTAAGCTGATTTTTATGATAAATCCATTGATTTGTTTCATATATTTTCCAAAAGATTTATATTTTTTATATAAGATATTTTTTGTAAGATTGGTAATCTTTTTGGTTTTTACTGAACTCCAGTTAAAAATTTTTGTTTATACAGATTTAAAAATTAACATATACATAAATAAATAAAGTATTATATATGTAAGAAAATAATTCATTCATTTTTTTTCATAATTTTTGTGAAAGATTTAAGTTTTTATATAAGATTATTTTTTGAAAGATTTTTAATCTTTTTGGTTTTTAATGAACTCTAATCAACGAATTTCGTTTATAAAGCTTTAAAAAATTAACAATAAAAAAAAAAATTAATTATTTAAATAAAGAAATACAAATAATAAATAAAGTATTACATATCGTTAAAATTAATATTGTATATAAATTAAACTGAATTCAGCTCTTAAATTTATTATTAATGGTAAATAATATTTTAAGAGGAATTAATGATTTATACTTATTCCTATAAAATTTGAAGTCGTCTTTACAGTGTTACAATGCAGATTATGGTATTTATTTAGAGAATCATATAAAATATTATTATTTTTATATCAATATTTACGTTCTTTGAAATTTCCAAATAATTCAGAAGTAATAAATGGAGATGAATTAGCGATTTCTGATTTAAGTATTAACATAATTTACTTATTAAATATAAGTTATGGATAAAATCTTTCAATTTTTTTTTTAATGAATGACTTAAATATTTTGTATACTTTAAATATTTTTCATTTTAAAATATTTTCTTCATATAACATTATATAGCTGCGTTTGTTATAAATAAATACTTTTTAAATGAAATGAATATATATTTTTTTTCAATAACAAAAAAATGAAAATTTTAATTTTTGTTTTAAATTATAAATAATTAGCATTACTTCTATGTATAAAGTGACTTTGGACATGTGATTAATATTAAATTTATTTATTTTGAATTACAACTCTCTCTCTTGCTTATTTTAGTTTCTGAACTTTTTGCTACATATTAAATTTTGACTGAGTAATTTATTTTATTGACAAGATATTGTTTTAAATCTTTTTTTCTGTAATTTTGCAAGAAATTTGTCGAATAAATCTGAAATTTAAATTTAATTAATGTTTTCTATTCAAGTCAAAATATATTTGGAAGATATTATTTTTTTTTAATAAGGTATACTTGTATTACAAATTAAAAATTTTGTTGAAAATAAATAAATGTTCGTTAAATGATTAATTAACTTAAAATACATAATAATATAATTTTACTAAAAATGTATTATATTATAATAGAAATAAAAAAAAAATAATATCTTTATAAAAATATTCTATTCATAATAAAAATACAAAATATTGAATTCATTTATTTTTTATGAAATTTTTTTTTTCAAATTTTACGCTATTGTATTTTTCACAACTTAAATTGTAGTTTGTTCAGTTTGACAAACTATTGCTGAAAGAACACTTATCATTCTAAATTTGGAAACATGTTTTGTTTTTTCACACGAAATGATTGGAGAAACGATGTTTTTGAAGTAAAAGAAAAAGAAAAATGCATCTCAAACTTCGGTTCCTCGAATAGTTTCGTTGATTTGTTTCTGTGATTTATTGCTTCACCATGGAAATGACAGTTTCAAAGTGTTGGTGAATACGCTGGGGAAAGTCAAAGTTGTGAACTTGTAGCGAGACATAGGGAATCAAATTCGGTGATTTATGGATATTTCGAATGTTTTTGAAAATATTCGTGTACCCTGAAAAGTACTTGAATCGTTGTAGAATGACAGATATCTTGCTGTATTAAATTTTATTGTTCACATTTTAAAAAAATATATACTTGTTTGTTTATTTTTTTGTAATTTTTAATTATTGAGCATATATGAGCAATAACTTATAATAGTGATAAGTAGTTTCAAAACTATTAATATTTGTAGTTTTCTCTTGAACTATTACTTTTTCATGTATATATTAAACGCCCTACTCGTATTTCAGAGGCAGCATGCGTCACTAATGAGCATTAGCTCTGAGGTTCAATCCGCTGGTAGCTTCGTTGCAGACACTTTAAAAAAAAACGAGGGGACATGAGGGCGTTTGTGGTGTTCAGAACTTTGCTTTGTTATCTTGACTATCTAGTAGGAGTTTTCGGGTTTTCTCTCATGTTATATACATATGCGGGGTAGTTCCTTCTAATAGTCCTCCGGAGGGCATTGTCCTTCTTCAGCAACACGGAGTTAAATCAGTCTTCTACCTAAGAGTGCTCCATCACAACACCTTTCTCTCAATCTGTGAGCAGATTACTCGAAATGCCAGCCCCTCACTGCAGGACACTGATGATTAGTCACACACATTAAATTACAAATTAACAAAATTTTGTTTTTGGAAAGTAATACTTAATCTTATGGAAACAATTTCATTGCAGTCAAGTCATATAAATATTTTATTAAATTTTAAATTTGGCATGTTCGATGTTTTTGAAAAAGAAATTCACAATAATAAATTCGCTAACAGACAAAAATAGAAAGTCATCTAACATATGAGTTGAAGTCATTGAAAAATTCACTAACAAATAAAAGACCTCTAACATAAGATTTGAAACCCTTCAAAAATTCACTAACAAATAAAATGAAAGACGTCTAACATATGATTAGAAGCCTTTAAAATAATACACTAACAAATAAAATAAAAGACGTCTAATATATGATTTGAAGCCCCTGAAATAATTCACTGACAAATAAAATGAAAGACGCCTAACATGTGATTTGAAGCCATTGAAATAATTCACTAACTAATGAAATGAAAGACGTCTAATATTTGATTTGAAGCAATTGAAATAACTCACCAACAAATAAAATGAAAGACGTCTAACATAAGATTTGAAACAATTGAAATAATTCACTAACCAATAAAATGAAAGACGTCTAACATATGATTTGAAGTCATTGAAATAATTCACTAACAAATAAAATGAAAGAAGTTAACTTATGATTTGAAGCCATTGAAATAATTCACTAATAATAAAATGAAAGACGTCTAACTTATAATTAGAAGCCATTGAAATAATTCACTAACAAATAAAATGAAAGACGTCTAACATAAGATTTGAAGCAATTGAAATAATTCACTAACAAATAAAATGAAAAAAACTAACTTAAGATTTGAAGCAATTGAAATAATTCACTAACCAATAAAATGAAAGACGTCTAACATATGATTTGAAGTCATTGAAATAATTCACTAACAAAAAAATGAAAGAAGTTAACTTTTGATTTGAAGCCATTGAAATAATTCACTAATAATAAAATGAAAGACGTCTAACTTATAATTAGAAGCCATTGAAATAATTCACTAACCAATAAAATGAAAGACGTCTAACATAAGATTTGAAGCAATTGAAATAATTCACTAACCAATAAAATGAAAGACGTCTAACATATGATTTGAAGTCATTGAAATAATTCACTAACAAATAAAATGAAAGAAGTTAATTTATGATTTGCAGCTATTGAAATAATTCACTAATAATAAAATGAAAGACGTCTAACTTATAATTAGAAGCCATTGAAATAATTCACTAACAAATAAAATGAAAGAAGCTAACTTAAGATTTGAAGTTATTGAAAAAGTTGACTAATAATAAAATGAAAGACGTCTAACATATGATTTGAAGCCATTGAAATAATTCACTAACCAATAAAATGAAAAGACGTCTAACATATGATTTGAAGCCATTGAAATAATTCACTAACAAAAAATGAAAGAAGTTAACTTTTGATTTGAAGCCATTGAAATAATTCACTAATAATAAAATGAAAGACGTCTAACTTATAATTAGAAGCCATTGAAATAATTCACTAACCAATAAAATGAAAGACGTCTAACATAAGATTTGAAGCAATTGAAATAATTCACTAACCAATAAAATGAAAGACGTCTAACATATGATTTGAAGTCATTGAAATAATTCACTAACAAATAAAATGAAAGAAGTTAATTTATGATTTGCAGCTATTGAAATAATTCACTAATAATAAAATGAAAGACGTCTAACTTATAATTAGAAGCCATTGAAATAATTCACTAACAAATAAAATGAAAGAAGCTAACTTAAGATTTGAAGTTATTGAAAAAGTTGACTAATAATAAAATGAAAGACGTCTAACATATGATTTGAAGCCATTGAAATAATTCACTAACCAATAAAAGGAAAGACGTCTAACATATGATTTGAAGCCATTGAAAAAATTCGTGTCCACTTTTAATTAAAAGAATAACTGAAAATTTATTCCATGAAAGAATTTCATCTAAAAGATACCCTTTTATTTTATTTAACATTTACAATAAGATGATACGAAAACAAAAATAGAATTATTTTTCATAAACTAAAAGTATGTTCTTGGTGCTACAACATAAACACAATACATCGATACATGTCATTTTACGCTGTGTCTTTTACTCTTCCAAAGTGAAAAACTGCATTTCAATTTTTCCCTCTTTCGATTTCATCACTTCAGAATTTCTTCCCTTTTTGAATTATTCATGCCACTTTCTGGCATAAGAATCATTTTTGCAGCTTTAAATACAATGACGGTTTATCAAAGGATCAAACCCAATTTTTCTCCCGACTGCTGTCTGATTCAGGGGGAAAAAAAGGAATTTTTTTTTCTTATCATACTACCAGATCTAAATCCTGAGGGAAATTGCGAATCAGCAATAGATATTTTGACTTTGAATAGATATATCAAAATTTTAAAAAGACTGCAAGCGTTTATCAAATAACGGAGAGAGCTCTTATGCGTGGTTTAAAGGGAATTTATGAAGTGAAATCGAAGACTTTATTTTTGATCTCCTTGCAGAGTGGAATTGGTTTATATGTTGTTATCTAACAACTGTTATATATGTAGTTATATATAACATTATATAGTAACAAGGTATATATAGTTATGTTGTTATTGTTGCTGTTATATAGTTGCAAGGTAGCTATATAGCAGCATTTGGAAACAACAAATAAATATAATAAATAGTATTTTATTTGTATTTAATTTATTTGTAAAGCATAAAAATAAACTGTAATAAGGAATTAATATTTAAAAATTTAACATGATTTCTTTAGTTTAAATGAATTACCATAAAATATGGTTAACCACTTTTCATATGTAATAATATTCTACAAAGTATTTTTTTAATAATGGGATGATAAAAATGCTACATAGTGACTAATATATTATTAAATAATCCTTTATGTAATGTTATATTTTAAAAGTATGCAGGGTTTTATCCGTAAATATGACAAAAATGATAGATTTAAGTCTGTATTTCGTAATAAAGATATTCCTTTTCGTACCTTGGTTGTAAAAAAACACTTACGTAATTTACTGTCGATTTTTAATTATTTTTTAAATAATTTTTGGTCCACCAATGGAAAATGATGGAAAGGCATTGCCGAAAGATTGCTTACTGAAGTTGCCCCACATTTGCGTTCTGTAGAAGAAAAAACTTTCCCCATGTAGTCTGATTGCCAATGTGAGACACTGTCACAATTGTGATTGTGTTTCTACATTATGACAATTTTCATTTTTACAAATTATTGATTCTTCATTGTCACAATTGTGTGTTTCTTCATTACTCATTGCCGCAATTGTGATTGTATTTTTCATTACGATAACTCTTCATTGTCAAAAATTATTGTTTATTTATTGTCACAATTGTGAATGTGCTTCTTCGTTTCATTCTTCATTGACAGTTTCTTCATTGTCAATTGTGAATGTGTTTTTTCATTCTGACAGTTCTTCATTGCCACAAATAATTGTTTCTTCATTATCACAATTGGATTGTGTTTCGAGTCCAGTACGCCTTGCAATGCAGTCTCAGCTTTTAAAGACTGAGATTGCATTACAAAGCGTAGTGGATTCGAGGTTAAAATACTCTTGTATGCGCTACTAATGTACCTCAAATTGGGTTAAAAATTACATTATATTTAGCATATAATTATGATTTATACATTATATGCATTATTATATGATTATGATTTATACATACATTATATTTAGCATGTCATGATTTATATTCACAAAATATATGTAATTTATATTTATATAATTTTGCATGTCTTAAGCAAATTTCATTTATAAAGATTTGATAAAATACATTCATTTCAATACGTCTTTGTTAATAGTAATATAAACGATTTTAAAAACAATTAGTTTAAACGAAAGCACTACAAATTTTCGAATGCGTTTTTAATTAAAGCAATATCAAAGTCATTAAATTTTTAATTATATTTAATCTTTAGAATTTAAGTTCTTTTTAATATAAAAAAATCTTTAACAGTCTCTGACTTAATTTTATTAATGAGGAAATTTTTATTTGAAAGAAATTAGTGCATACAAATTGTCGATTAACTCTTCACTTTTTTTGAGGAAAAAAAGGTTCTGCCTTTTTAGTCAGTTTATCTTATAAATGTTAGAATTGAAAAACAGAGTTAATCTACTTTTTTCTTTGCTTGTTAATTAAAATAATTACATATAAATCATTGTCTATTACATATTCCTTCTTTTTAATATATATATATATATAAAAAAAAAAAAAAAGAATACAAGAAATTAGCGAGTGAAAGAAAATTGAAGAATTAAAGAGCGTTTATTTTAAATTTATACAATTCTACTATTTTGATCCGTTTCCTCCAAGCAGTTTTTAAATATCATATAATAAACATGAAAGGACGTGCTGAGAAAAATTTTAATTAAACTTCCTTCCGGATTAAAAGCTACCACTTTTTTGAAGTGAAAGATTGTACAAGCAACTTCCATTAAAAGCAAATTACTCTTTAAAACAAAGAAAAAGAATTATAATAAATAAAATAAAAACATCCGGATAAACCTGATGAAAGAAAAATTATTACAGCAAAAAAAAAAAAAAAAAAAAAAACTCTCTGATCCATTAATACTCTAGAGAGCTCTTTTTATAGATCATCATTCACATTTATATTAAATAGTTCTGCTAGAAATTAACCCAAGAACATTGTTTTGAAAATAAGTTTTGTATGCATTAAGGCAATGTCATAAATTTCAATTATCCATAGAAATAAAAGAAACAGTAATTGAACATCCAGCATGCATGCCATTGTGCAGTTTAACCACTAAGCCATATATCAAAGAGTTGTATCAGTTTATTAATTAAAAAAGGAATCAACTTTCGTTTTGATTTGTTGCTTAATATTTCGAGTTGGAATTCAAAGACAGTGTGAAGGGAGATATGTTGTGAAAGTTTTACAATGAAGATTAAAGATCCCATGTGGAGATGGGAAATAAGAAAGGAATATTTTTGAATTAATGAGGCTGAAATCTCTTTCCAGGAAATCCCATTAACTGACAGTACTTTGAAATTGGAAATAAATGAGGCTGATATGCGTTCTTTTTGTTTTGTTTTTGAAATTAGGCTATTTATTTATCTCAAGGAAATCTTTTAGCCATATGTTTTGAATTTTTCCTTATCTTTTGGTACATTTGGAGTTGAAAGCCAATATTTTAAATTTCATCTTTAATTGCTTGTTTCGATGAAGTTCCAACATAATTATACAAAAAAAACAATATAATATTATATATGAGAAAATGTTGTTTCGTTGTATATTTTATTTCCTTATTTGTGACTTAGACTATTGTAAATCTGTTTGCTGTCAACAATCGCCATCAAGAATTGCCACATCGCCAAAGAAGACAGTGGCTTTCCTTATTTTATTGCAGATAACCTTGTTAAATGTAATATAAGCGATTTAAAAAAACGATTAGTTTGAACGAAAACAGCACACATTTTTCGATATAGCAATATAAAGTAATTAAATTTTTAATTATATTTAATCTTTGGAATTTAAGTTCTTTTAAATATAAAAAATCTTAACCAACGTCTGACTTAATTTTATTAATGAGGAATTTTTTATTTCATAGAAATTAGTGCAAACAAATTGTCAATTAATGCTTCACTTGTTTTGAACGAAAAAAAAGTTCTGCCTTTTTAGTCAGCTTTTCTTATAAATGCTATATGCTAGAATTAAAAAAAAGAGTTTAACTCCTTTTCTTTGTTTGATAATCAAAATAATTAGATATAAATCCTTATCTACTTTTTATAAATTATTAAAGACCCAATTTGCATTACATATTCCTTCTTTCTTATAACAGAAAAAGAAAAAAAAAAAAAGGAATACAAGAAATTAGCGAGTGAAAGGAAATTTCAGAATTAAAAAAGAAATTAAATGTAAAGACCGTTTATTTTAAATTTATACAATTCTACCATTTTGAACCGTTTCACCAAACAGTTTTTAAATATCATATAATAAACATGAAAGAACGTGCTGAGAAAATTTTAATTAAACTTCCTTCCGGATTAAAGCTATCACTTTTGAAGTGAAAGATTAAACAAGCAACTTTCATTAAAAGCAAATTACTCTTTAAAACAAAGAAAAGAACTATAATAAATAAAATAAAAACATCCAATAAACCTAATGAAAGAAAAATGATAACAAAAAAAAAGCCCTCTGATCCATTAATACTCTAGAGAGCCCTTTTAAAGACCATCATTCACATTTATATTAAATAGTTCTGTAAGAAATTAACTTAAATACATTGTTTTGAAAACCATTTTTGTATGCGTTAAGGCTCCTTTTCTTAAATAGGGTGGCGTGTTGTTTCCCTTGCACTCCAAGTCATAAATTTCAATTATCCATATAAATAAAAAAAGAAACAGTAATTGAACATCCAGCATGCATTACCATTGTGCAGTTTAACCACTAAGCCATATATCAAAGAGTTGTATCAGTTTATTAATTAAAAGGAATCAACTTTCGTTTGATTTGTTGCTTAATATTTCGAGTTGGAATTCAAAGACAGTTTGGAGGGAGATATGTTGTGAAAGTTTTACAATGAAGATTAAAGATCCCATGTGGAGATGTGAAATAAGAAATGAATATTTTTGAATTAATGAGGCTGAAATCTCTTTCCAGGAAATCCCATTAACTGACAGTACTTTGAAATTGGAAATAAATGAGGCTAATAAGTATGCTGTTTTTGTTTTTTGGTTTTTGAAATTAGGCTATTTATTTCTCTTAAGTAAATCTTTTAGCCATATGTTTTACATTTTCTGATCGTTTTTGGTACATTTGGAGTTGGAAAGCCAATATTTTAAATATATTTTTTAAATTTAATTTTTAGTTGCGTGTTTCGATAAAATTAGAATATAATTATAAAATAAACCCAGAAAAATATACATGAGAAATGTGTTGTTTTGTTATATATTTTATTTCTTTATTTGTGACTGAGAGAACTGCAAATTTGCTTACTATCGACAATCGCCATTAAAAACCGCCAAAAAGCCAGTGGCTTTACTTATTTCCTTGCAGATAACTTTAAAAAATTGGCGATTGCTATTGATTACCTGGTATCGGTAGTCCTTTTGCCTGATGAACGCTTTCCGAATATTTATCTTTAGAAATATTCAGAAATTGTCAGACCCTTATTTATTACACGGGGTAATAAATACGAAAAAATTTTAAAATACGAAACTACAAAAGGAGCTCACTTTGAAAACAGGCGAAAACTCCGACCTGTTCAGTCACTTCAGAGAAAAAGACAACACTTCTTATCGACTCGTCGCATAACTCTCTTTCATCTTCTCCAAAAACCTCTCATTAAGAAAATCCGTCAAGAAAGGGGGAAGGGGGGGGCATCTTTCCTCACTTCTTTTGGAGTAGACAATTTCTCAGCCCATGGTCTATCACCAATCACGATGCAACAACTCATAAAGTATGACAATATTCCATCTGTAATTGTTTCGACCTTTGAAGGGTGCACATACAATCGCTAATTTCATGAGGTCTCATTATACATGACACTGAATATCTGCTATCAGTTTTTGAGTAACAGGTCCTTCTCATTAGTGCAAACCAGTAAGTGTATACAATAGAACTTCTGTTTCCTCTTTCCGTAAGAAAAATGCTACAATACTAATGCGAAGCTATCGACATTTTAAATCCTCTAAAAGCATTACTTCCATCCACCGGTATAGAAAATAGCGTAGATATACAAAAAGTAGTGTTTTTCATGAAATATTATGAAGAATGCGGCGAGTATGCAGCATTGAGTAATAAACTGTGTGATAAAATCCTCAGAAGGAAAATGACTGCTAGGTTTGGGTTTTCAGTGGCCATGAAACTTATTAAAGAAAAAGAAAATTTACTTTTATTAAAATTAGTTATTTAAAAAAGTTATCAACGTTTACAATTGAAAATTATAACAAAAAAGTATTTTCTAAAATACAAAGAAATGTTATAATATTTTTATGAAGAAGTGGAAAATTATAAGCACAATCACAAAAAAGATAAAATTAATTTTATTAAGACATTCTAGGGCAAAGTCATTCTATTTAAGATAATTCTACAATTCAAAAATTTTGTCTTACTTATACAAATATATGTGTTATTATGTATTGTACAGATGCATTAAACGCTTAAATAAATTGATAAAGAAATTAATTTTCTTTCAAACTTAAAAAAACCCAACTTTATATGTTTTATAAAAGATATAATTAAAATTTTGCGTTTTAAAATAAATATATTTTTATTTTCCATATTAAACATAACACAGGAAGCAACATGAATTTCTAAACACTTAAAAAGTCTTGTTCTGACAACGTGTTTTAAGGCTAGTATAGGTAGCAAAATGTAACAGTAAAATGTTATAAAAAAATAAATTTTCATTGTGAACATAAGCAAAGCAGCCGTAAACTATATATTTCTTCATTAAATTGTAAGAAAGGAATCCAGCAGTGAAACCCTATAAAGAACCCCACTCACACAGAAATATCTCAGGATTCTTTTTAAGGTTTCTTAACGCTTCAGCAGTGAAAAGCACTGAAACAGTAGTGCTAATAATGAGAACTACCTTTGTATAGTTCACATTCTTATTCAAATTTAATCCCTACTGGAATTTAGTTCATATCTAATTTCTCAAAATTTATTATAATTTATGAAAGCATGCAAATTTAAACACCTAAATTGTACATTATAAAGTTAATTTTGAAAAAAAATAAATGTCATAATTTATTTTATTCAGAATAAAATATACGTGTTAGAGCTTTTCTTTTTTTTTTTTTAATTTTATCTTCAGTTGCAAAATAATTTATCGAATTAATTTTCATTTTTAATTAATGTATTTTTTTCCTTGGATATTAGCTGAAGCGAGAATAATTTGATTAAAAGCAAGCTTATTTTTAATACTTGAAATAAAAAGAACACGATACCAGAATTTAAATTTTTTTTTTATGTAGATGTCAGTAATAAATAAACGAATAAAAAAAAGGTTGTGCAAGATAAAAAAAAGAAAAATGAATAATAAAGGGTGAATCTAAAAATATAACAAAAATAAAAATATTAAAAGCATAAAAAGAACACGGAAGCATTTTAAATTTCCGATCATGTGTTGGTTAAAATGTGGTTGTGACACCAAATTAAAATGGCTTTTTTTATAAACGAGGTGTAAAAGACTTCTTTTAATAAAATAATTTGTAAGATACGAGTATGACATTGAAGCCTGTTCTATGAATATAAAAACGTCATTTTCTTAACATGTATTTTAAGCCTTTGAAAGGATAACTGGTTACTAAATTAAAAACAGTACTGTAAGATGGGAATATTTTAATATTAGATAAGTTTTATTTTTAAAAATAATGAAAATCATAATGCATGAAATAAAATTCATATATGCATATATCAAATAAGATCCAAAAAGATAAATTAGAATATTTCCATTTGTATTATTTCATAAAAATAAATCTTTTTGTTTAATTTAAAATTTTGGTTTAAATACAAATTTAAGAAATGTTATTTTTTACATAATGTGATTTAAAAAAAGATGTATTATTTTTAACAAAAGATTACTCAATTAATATCATTTTATTACCATTCCAAAAATATTTTTAAATTACTATTATTAAAATCTCATAAACTCATTATTTAAAATCAAATGTATATCATCTTATCAATCAGTTTAATGAAAACACGTTAAATAGAAAAATATAAGTGTCAAAATTCAATTTCTAGAAGAAAAATAGATTTTGAATATTATTTTATTTAAAATTAGTTAACTACAGCTTCAAATTTTTAACACTTTAAAAAGCACTTGAAACATAAAAATAAGTAGCTTTAAAATTGTAAACGATAGGAATAAAATACTTCATATTTTTATTTCATATCAAACCTACCTATTTATTTTAAATAATAAATCTATATATTATAAGTTTAGGTTATTATATAATAAGGAATTTACAATAATGTTCAAAAATAAAGAGAATTTGGTCGATAATTTCCAGAAATATTGAACAGATTTTATGAAATTTTGAATGAAGATAAATTTTATAGTCTAAAAAATAACCACAAATAAGTTATTACCCACACAATTGATGAGTCTTAAAACTCTTCAAATCTTGTTACATTGAATAATATCGAACATAAAAAGTGTTAAATTGAAGTGTGAACCTTTTTGCAGACATGTAGCTGTCATAACCACAATTCATTCTGAAAATAAGACATGTTTGGAAAGGTATTAGGTTGTAAGAGTTCTGAGCACATCTGATAACATGTACATGAGATCACTGACCTTCATGTCTTTATCTGATGATCAGATCTTACTGCTTCAGCAACGCACCTTATTTTCAGGCCTTGGATGTCTTTTATAGGTAAAAGACGAGTTACAATTACCCTCACAGAATTACTATAATTTGTTAGATCTGAAGATTTGGCAATGTAATCTATCCGGTGAATATCACAACTTTCTCGAAATTCGTTGACCAAATTTGTCTTATAGAGCTGTGTATAATTGTCAGAGAAATTTTTGCACCACTGACAAAGCGAATAATATAGTATACACGGCAACAAGATCTTACCCAACACTAAACAAATATCCTCAGATAAAGACATGAAGTTAAGTAAGTAAGTCAGTTAAATCATGTAATCAATACTTTTCTACACAATCAAATCTCTGCTGACTTGATAGTCTTTTTTTCGGTGACAGATTGCTCGTCCCTGGTTCTTTTCAGTTAGACATATGCCGAAAATAAATAGTTAAGCTTAACTGTGACCACTGATCACTGGTTCAAAGACAATGTTATCTATAAAATGTTATATGGGCTCTTTTGTGCGCAGAAGTGAGAACACCGCAATCCAAAGTTCATCTTGCGAACAGACTTATCTTGCTTCCTGTAAATACACAAACTGAAAATACGAACTCACCTTGTAGCTCAATTTCTATGACTGCATAAAGGTTTCGAGAAAACTGAGAAACCACCAAATTATTTCAGGTCGTAATATGATCGAGAAATGTTCACCATCATTTGCCATCGTTGCACTTAAATGATCTTGACCAGCGGTTTTTTAAAAAATACATTACATTATCCAACTTATTAATGTAACTTTCTAACAGTTTACTGTGGCGTAAAATAATCTAATGCAGTAACCGAAATTGCCACATGCGTTTTCTAAAATCTATTCCTCTATATGCAGTACCACATGCATTTATATGCTTACGGATTCGTCACTAAGATTTTTGGTTTTTAGGATACTTCTAGGATTTTGGACTAGAATTTTTGTTTGGAAGCATTAATTTTACCACTTGTTCAGCACTTTTTTGTGAAAATTGACAAAATAAAATTTTCTTTATCCAAGGAACAACAATGTAAATAATATTTTGTCAGTATATGTTTCAAAATTTTTAGCTAATTATTTCTAATTTTAAATGGAGCAAAATATAAATTTTTTTAATATTCATTTAATTTAATTTCAAGAGTTGTGTTATTTTATCTTTTTTAGACCGATTCCATTACTTTTTGAGGATTCGTAATTATCTATGCCAGTATATTATAAATTCTAGAAATAATCTTGCTCAGTATCTCAAAAAAAACTGAAAAGAAAATTTCTTATTGGATTCCATTCCATTTATTTTATTTACCTCCTTAGTACAGTAGACATCTCATGGCAGATTTATGATATAAATCTTACTGAATAACTACACGAACTTTGAGAAAATGAGAATGCTTTATACAATTTAGTCACGTACATCACTTTAAGCAAATGATTGCATAGTAAGGTAGCACAATGCTGTTTGTCTTACAGAATTTAGAAGCATTATTACATTTAATACAATTTTAAAAGTTTGAAAATTTCTGTCTTCGTTATTTGCTAAAGAGAAAATTCATACAGTTGAAATCATAAGCGACGCTTTAGTTTGAGTACAATGAGTAAAATGTTTTTGAAATGAAATTGAATTAATCGAGATCATGGTAGGCTTATTATTACCGGTATGTTATTTTTGCAATTTATAATAATTTCACAGTGGGGGACTGATGGCCGATTGACTAGTTCTCTGGTGCTCGGTGCAGATTTTTAGGTTCGAGACCTGGATGTGAAATGAATGTTTTTAATAGTTTCGGAATCCACTTTAAACCGCTGGCCTGGTCTAATATGACTATAGAGCGTAGGGCGTAGATCATGACAACTCTACTCCTCAAGAAGAAAACATCTTCTTTCTGGAAATCTGCAGTAAGCAGTCGGCCTTAGTACATCATGGGGCTGTTGAGCCAATGAAGATTTGGTTTTGTCACACTAAGGCCATTTTTTGCACACTTTAGGCTAATTAGACAGGGACCTACAGTTTGACGTGGATTACGAAGCGGTAACAAACATCTGTGCCACCGCCAGAATTCGAATCTGAAGCACGAAAGGCCAGAGCTCTATCCGGTTGGCCATCAGGCCGCCCCACCAATGAAGAAGATAATTTTTTAAAGTAATGGTGATTTATCTTCTCTTGTTTAAAATCGTAAAAAAATTCAAACATGTATTAATTTATCTAATACGCAAATATCTCAGAATAAATGATATGAATGTATATAAATTAATATAATTTCATATTTGTTCTATTAATAACCATTTTCTACTTTTTAATTATCAAATTCTAATGTTTGAGTAAATCTTATGTAGCAGGATATAGAAATTATTCTAAGACACTTATTATATAGGAATATAAAGTTATAATAATATGACCCCTTTTCTGATTAATTTTATAAATGATTCCAATTTTTTCAATTTTAATCAATTTTTTTTTTTCTTTTCTTATTATGTTTGCATGCAATGTAGTATACGCGAGTTTATGTTTAAGAGCAAACAATTTATTTTTAGCTTCAAAACTTTTTCTTCAATTCGATTGTTTGATTTAAGAATTTGAACTATGTTTAGAAATGTCTTTATTTAGACCTTAAAATAAAAACTCCTTTTATCTACTTTTATGTCTTTTATCTTTTCTTTACGCATTTTCAATAATGAACATTAAAGGGTCCCTCAAAAGGTAAATAAAGCATGAAATAAGATGGGATTGGATTTTCGCGTGATGCATTAGAATAGAATTGTTCATAGTGACAGTGACTTTTAAAAATATCTGTAGTTTTTGCAAGGACCTAAAATATTATTAAAGGTACAAAAAAATTTTGATGTACGTTAAATTTAATAAAAATTTAGTTGCTATATTTGTTATTGTAAAAAAAGTATATAAAATACAATTTATAATTCTGGTTATATTTTGATTAAGTATTGTAAATTGCTTACACTGGAGCAAAATAGAGTTTGATGAAATAAATATGCACTTAGATAATGGTATAATGAATATTATTAAAACATTTTAAAGTGGCTAATTATATTAGTGCTCTCATATCATAATATAGAACACTAATAATAACTGAGTAACTAATTATATTAGTTACTCAGTACTACAAATTGTTTATTGATATTATTGAACTTATAAATAACCATTATCAGTGTAATTATGGGACAGTGGAAATTTTTTAAAAACTTACTTCATCAATCTTTCAACATTATATCTTTTACATTTTAAAAATTATAAATGACATTTGTAGAAAAAGTTTGATTTTGATAATTTGAAATAATATTTAGAACTAGAAAAATAAATGGATATTTAAAACCAGATTTTATGAACCATAATTTACTTAATTACAAATTCCTTGTTTCTTTAAGTATATATGCAGTGCCTCACAAAAAAATGCTTCCTTTTAGTAAATTTTAATGGAAATATGTTAGAACAATAATAATATGTCTTTTTATGAATAGTTATGTGATGCATAATTACGCAAATGAGCTTATTTCATTATTATAACAAAAATATCTGAGTTAAATTGTTTTTATACTTCCTTTTAAAAACATAAAACTCATTTGTTTTATTATTTTATACATAATACAAATTTTGAGCGAATTACAATTTTAATATTCATTTCTGACAAGCGTAATTGAGATGTTTTAAAAAAAGAAAATAAATTTATTGTCTTCCTCAAATTACTGCTATATTACCCCGACTCGTGAGTCGGTGGCAACGCCCGCGGCTGATGAGCATTAGAGCGTGGCTTTTTAATCAATCGCGACATTGTTGCAGATACTATTTCAAAAACGAGGAGTCTCGATGATTTTTGAAAAGTTTCACATCTTTGCGTCTTGACTCGGACTACTTGGTGGGAGTTTTTCCGGGTTTTCAAATGCGTAGTTCCCTTAAAAGGTCCTCACGAAAAAATACTGTCCTTCTTATTTAGCGTCACAAATCCAACTCAGACTTCTACCTACGGGTGCTCCATCACAACAGGAACTGTCTCCCTTACCCCTCCTTCCATGAGACTACACGGGTTCTTGGACTTGGTCTAGATGTTGTAGTCTACCAAGTGGGATAAGGAACACTGTTGTGCTATATATATATATATATATAAATAAATAAACTTTGCTTATAATTATAAGTAAAAGCAAAAACATAAACACTCAAATGCAAAAACATAATACTTCTTGGAACGATTGTACATATATTTAAATAAGTGCATGTTATTGCAAACATGCTATTCTATTCTTTTTTAAACAATAATCTTTTGATTTAAATATTGAGCATTGTTTTCTTTTGCTACTAAAGAAAAGAGCAAAGTCTTTGAGACTTTGATAAATTCCTGTGCGCATTTATTGGAACGAATACTAAGTGTCGATAAAGAGCAAAATCATTCCATCAAGTGAAAGATTTACCCTCGGAGAGTTAGAATAGGATGGGCAAAGTTAACTCTTTCAGGTTCTTTTTGTGTGTGTGTGAGGGGGGGGTGAAACTGTCATCAAAGCACGTACGGGCGATTTTCTTGCTCTCTTCTCAGACCCATATTTATTGAAGTATATTTTCTGTACATTGTTGGACCGCTCCATATGGCTCCAACAGAAGTGGCAGTCGGTATTGAATTGCTGCGGCTCACGATCGCGATTCATCACTTTTATAGACAAGGAGGACTTTCTGCTCTCTTTTATCTCCAACGCAAATACAAACAGCTCTTCTCTAAGAGCAATAAGAAACAAACCGGGAAATCTGGAGTTCTCGTATGCGCTGTAATTCTGTGATCAACGGTTGTTTATTTTACGAGAATAGCTAATCTTCATGTCATTTACCAGTGTGTGCATTTTGATTGGATAGAGAATGCTAAATACAGTGGATTCTGTTAATGTTCTCTGACATTACTGAAAATACTAATTCAAAAAAAAAAATGTATGGGGATTTAACATCACATCCATTCCAGTTCCTTTTTGTGGAGCAATCCTTACAGAAAATAAAAATGTAATTATGTTGGTATTTCGTGATATATTTATGAAGAAAAATCTAGAAACAAATATCATTGTTGACCAACTTCTAACCAGTAGAGTGCTCAAATTATTATGTATACTAGCATGCTGTTTCTAGCGATAAATTACAAATGCTCCATTGTCCGTAATTTTTAGAAATTTATCCTGAGCTGAAAAAGTATAGTTAAATTTTAAAAGTGTGAGGTTCAAATATAAACCTTATTGAAAAATATTAATGTTAAAACATTTTTTTTTTTTTTTTTTTAATTTTTCACGTACCGATTTTTCAGAAAAAAACATTTTGCGCAATAATAATAATTTACGGGTTTAAAAATTAACAACAATACTTAAATGAATATTAAAAATACTGAAAAAAATAGTTTGTTTTAAAAATTACTAAAGATTTAAATTCTTAAAACATTATTGTTTATAGAGTTTAGGAGTATCTTTGAAATTATGTGATAATTTTTACACAGATGTTTTACGAGACAGAGTGGCTTCTTTTCATACCAACATATCATGTAAGTATACATAATAATATTTATCAGAAAAGTTTTTTATTTTTACATGTAGGTTAGTAAACAAAACCCCACGATAATTTTACTTTAAACTGAACGACTAATAAGAGTACAGATTTTTGTGGCAAAAGATTGTAAAAATGCCCTAAGAATTTTGCAAATGATCTACTGGATTGTGCAAATAGTGCAAATAGTGTTTTGTTTCCGGACGAAGAAACGGCATTCTACATTCAACAGGAGAATCCGAATCAAAATCTCGTATCTACTCAAAAAGAACACAAATTATGTGTAAACCAAAATGCATTTTTGTTGATATGCAGGAAGAAATATTAAATTTCTCAGAAGCCATCTTGGAGATATTTTATAAAATGATGATGCAAAAATGTGTCTTTTTTCATAATATAATCAATCATTGATCACAGAATTACAGCACATTCAACAACTCGAGATTTCACTGTTTGCATCTTATTGCTTTTACAGAAGAGCTGTTTGTATGCTTTTACACAAGAGCTGTGTTAGAGATAAAAAGAGAGCAAAAAGTCCGCCTTGCCTACAAAAAGTGATGAATCGCGATCGTGAGTCGAAGCAATTCAATACCGAGTAACACAATTGCTACTTCTTTTCGAATCATATGGATTGGGTCCAACAGTGTAGAAAAATATCCCTCAATAAAGATGAGTCTGAGAGAGAACAAAAAAATATCTGGTACTTGTTTGGATGACAGTTTAACTCCCTGAAAAGAACCAGAAAACGTTAACTTTGCCTATGCTGAACTTTTATAGCTATATTTTTGAGTCAAGCCATATATTTTAAATCAGGCTATATACAGACCCTTGTTGTGAAACAACGTTTAATGCACGTGTGGGGAATGATTTATGTCAAAATGCCTGACATTCGAATACAACATAATCAGAAAGTAGAATTTTGAGGGGAAAAAAAGTTATATTTTATCAAATAAAAATTCGAAAAAAAACGCCTTTATAAAAATATGACTTGCATATGTTTATAAAACCGAACTTAACTTAAAAATAACATGCTTTAAAAAATCCTTTGACTTTTTTGTTGTGATTTAAATTTGATGATATTCGCTGCAGTAAATATTGCATGTAACGTAAAAGATTAGGATATTATTTTCGAAATCATGATCTGCTTTACGAACTGGGAGCTTTAGCTTTAAACATAAAAATAACAAAGTTTAGAAGGAGAAAGGAAGTAAAAAGCTCTTTATAATACTATCCGTTGCAACTTCTGCAATGGAGAATACGAATTCGTGTAGCTGGGAAGTTTATTTGGAGAAATTAAAACGGGTCCGGAAGATACAGATAATTGGTTGCTCTAACAAGTCTGGAAATCTTTACTGCCAAGAAAAAGAAAATATTTTTATTTAAGCCGTGGGACGTCGTAGGCCTTTGGATACTTACTTTATTTGAAACTGCGTAGAAGTTTCAGGTAAACTTCGTTTTATAATTTGTGGCTATAATTAGAAAGTTGTCTCGTAGGAAATTGTTTTGCGCCAGTATTTTCACGCAGGAATATTTTGAAATATTCCCTATTGTTTATGTAAAGTTAATTTTTAGTTTTGCTGCTATGCAGAATGTGGAATATTCCTCCCTGATTAGAATAATGGCGTGTATAATTATCAAGATGGTTTGGAAGTATGAATTTGCGTTCTATACCCTAATTAATGTATTGCCTAATTATTTAAGAGAACTGTAATTTAGATATTTTATCATTATTAATCTGATAGTTTATCATTTACAACGCGTAAACTTTTTTTTTTTGCAAAACATCAATGATTTAAAGGTTACAGGTTTCAAATTTGAACTGAATTTTTTCAAAATTATTTTTATAATGTATAATTTTAATTAAACATATAATTCATTCTTAGATAGTTTTAGATTTAATAGTTTTTCGATAAATATCTTAAAAGTTTAGACCCTTACAGAAGAATTGATATTATAACTTCTTGTACATAGATCTATAATATTTCAATAGCTAAATATCTTATTTACAGTAAAAGTCGATAAAAAAGTGACATTCATAATGACTTTCAACTAAAATTGCTTATGCATATGAAGTACACATATATGGATTAAGGTAAAAACATACAGAAAAACTGAAGCAAAATAAGCATAGGAAATTTAAAGCGAATGTAGTAAAAATCTCTCATGCCCAGAAGATTCATTCATGGAATGAGTACCCTCAGAATACTATAAAGGTCTATACAAGTTTATGTTAGTTATAGAAATTAAAATTCTTCTTCAATGCAGCAACAGCCCCATGCCGGGCCAATTCCGACATGGCAGATTCGAAACAGGAGATGCTTTTCTTTTTTATGGGGTAGAGATTTTCACATCAGAACCGCTGCGGACCTCAACCAGAGTTATGGGGTATGGATGTCAGCCCTAGGTCCAACTGTCATATTTGAAAATGACGTAAGGTATAAAGTGAATTCCATCACTACAATCAACCATGACACCGCCAAACAAAACGCTTTTATAAAAATAAAATAGCATAAGTTTATAAAATCAAACTTAACATAAAAATAATGTGCCTTTAAAAAAAAATCCTTTAACATTTGCTGTGATATAAATTTAATGATATTCGCTACAGTAAAAATTCCAAGTAACGTAAAAGCTTAGGATATTATTTTCCGAAAATCATGGTCTGCTTTACGAACTGGGAACTTTAGCTTTAAAAATAAAAATAACATTTTTCAGAAGGAGAAATAGGAGGCAAAGAGCTCTTTATAATACCTTCCCCATTGGAGAATACAAATTCGTGTAGCTGAGGAGTTTATTTCACGAAACGAAAACGGGTCGGAAGATACAGAAAATTGGTTGCTTTAACAAGTCTGGAAATCTTTACTGTCAATTAAAAAGAAAATATTTTTTATTTAAGCCGGTGGACGTCGTAAGCCTTTGGTTATTTTATGCTTAGAAAATGCGTAGAAGTTTCCGTTAAACTTCGTTTTAAAATTTGTGGCTATAATTAGAAAGCTGTCTCGTAGGAAACTGTTTTACCACAGTATTTTCACGTAGAATATTTTTGAAATGTTTCCTATTGTTTATGTAAAGTTAATTTTTAGTTTTGATGGTATGCAGAATGTAGTAGAATATTTCTCCCCTCATTAGGATAATGACGTGTATAATTATCAAGATGGTTTGAAAGTACGAAATCACATTCTATACCTAATTAATGTATTGCCTAATTATTTAAGAGAACTATAATTTAGATATTTTATCATTAATACCTGACAGTTTATCATTAATATTGATTTAAAGGTTACAATTTTCAAATTCGAACTGAATTTTTTTTTTTAAAATTATTTTTATAACATTTAATTTTAATTGAACATATAATTTGTTATTAGAAAAATTAATTTTAATTGATCACATATTTTATTATTATAACATTTAATTTTGTTTAATAGTTTTTTATAAATATCTTAAAAGGTTAAACCTATGTAGAAAAGTTGAAGATAGCGTTTCTTGTACGATATTTAAACAGCTAAATATCTTATTTGCAGTAATAAGTCGATTAAATATTTGGTTTGTCGCTCTACGCCATCTTGTGCACACGAAGGCTAAACAGGCAGGGACCTATAGTTTAAGGTGGATTCGAACCTTTAAAAAACATCCATCCCACAGCCAGGATTCGACCTGCAGTCTGTGGTTCCAAAGGCCAGAGCGCTAGCCAATTGACCATCATGTCGTCGTTGATTAAAGGGACATTCATAATGATTTTCAATAAAATTACTCTTGTATATAAGATATACGTATTTGGGTTATGGTGAAAACATGCAAAAAAAAAAAAAGTGAAGCAAAATAAGCAAAAAAAGAAATTTAAAGCAAATGTAGTAAAAGAAAAAAAAAAAACTCATGTCCTGAAGATTCCTTCTTGGAATGAGTACCTTCAGAATACTAAAAAAAAAGTTCTATACAAGTTTATGTTATCATACAAATTAAAATTTTTCTTCTTTAATGGTGCAACAGCCCCATACCGAGCCAAGGCCGTCTTTCTACTGGCAGGCTCTATTCGGTTTGGTTTGGGGCTCTATAGTCATTTTGTGTACACTTTAGGCTAATTAGACCGGGATCGACAGTTTATTGTGGATTCCAAACCGTTATGGGGCCTGGTGGTCCAGTGGCTCTGGAGCTCGGTACCATATGTTTCGGGTTCGAGTTCCGGCGGTGACATGGTTGTTTGTAGTGGTTCGGAATCCCCTTTAAACTGTAGGTCCCGGTCTGTTTAGCCTAACGTGCGCACAAGATGACCGTAGAGCGATAAACCAAACCAATCAATCCAAACAGTTAACAAACATCCATGCCATCGCTTGGATTCCAACTTCAAGCATGTGGTACTAATGGCCAGAGTGCTAGCCAATTTGCCATCAAGCCACTGAAGGTCCGAAACATGAGTTTTTCTTTCTACAAGAGAGGAAGGCTAATTCTACATCCAACAGTCATATTAGATAAGTTATTACTGTATAAAGTGATTTACGAGCCACTAAAAGCATCCACTGTACCGCTGGGATTCGAACTCATAGTCTATGCTGCTGACCTCCAGAATACTAGTCCCGCGACCATTAAAATAATTCACTAAATCAAATTAAAAATTTACAGCTGATTGAGATTTAATTATCATTGGTTTGGTTTGTCACTCTACGATAATCTTGTGCACACGAAGGCTACACAGACCGGGGCCTACACATTAAAGTGGATTTCGAATCACTGCTAGCATCCATGGCACCGCCGGGTCACGAACCTGAAAGCTGTGGTATTGAGTGCCAGAGCGCTAGTCTCTAGGCCATGAAAGGCCTCTTGATTATCATTGAGAAACAAATATTGAATGTTTATTTAACCTATAAAAAATCACTTATAACAAATAAAAACAAAGATAAAAATTCAAAGAATAAGATCGATATTTAATTCTCAATGATTAAATATAATGCATTGTTTTCTTTTGCTGCTAACGAAAGAGCAAACTCTTTAGACTTTGATAAATTCCTGTGCGCATTGTGGCACGAATACTAAGTGTCGATAAAAGGGAAAATCATTCCATCAAGTGAAAGATTTCTCCTCGCAGAATTGACACAGGATGGGCAAAGTTAACTTTTTCCGGTCCTTTTTTGGGGGGGGGGTGAAACTGTCATCAAAGCACGTACGGGCTATTTTTCTTGCTCTCTTCTCAGACCCATCTTTATTGAAGGAAATTTTCTCCACATTGTTGGACCCGCTCCATATGGCCCCAACAGAAGTAGCAATTGTGTTACTCGGTATTGAATTGCTCCATCTCACGATCGCGATTCATCACTTTTTGTAGACAAGGAGGACTTTCTGATCTCTTTTATCGCCAACACAAATACAAACAGCTCTTCTGTGAGAGCAATAAGAAACAAACTGGGAAATCTGGAGATGTAGTAGACGCTGTAATTCTGTGATCAACGGTTGTTTATTTTCTGAGAATAGTTATTCTTCAAGTCATTCGTCACAGTGTGTATTTGGATTGGATAACTAATGCTAAATCCTTAATTCTGTTAATGTTCTCTGACATTACTGAAAATAACAAACAAACAAAAATTATGGGGATTTAACATCACTTCTATTCTGTTTCAATTTTATAGAACATGTATTATATTCTTACAGAAATAAAGATGTAAGTATGTTGGTAGATCGTAAAATATTTATATTATAAGTGCACATAATAATATTTATCAAAAAGTTTTTATTTTTACAAGTAAGTTAGTAAACAAAACCCCACAAGAAATATTCCTCTCAAACGCCATCTTTGAGATATTGTATAAAATTATGGAGAAAAAATATGGCTATTTCCATAAAATAAACAATGGTTCATACAATAAACAATCTTCTTCAATGCTACAACAGCCCCATAGTGGGACAATTAAGAAACGGAAGATTCCGAAACATGGGTTTTTCTTTTTATGGGGTAGAGATTTCACATTAAAATCGCTTCGACCTCAACCAGACTTATAGGGTATGGATGTCAGGCCTATGTCCAACAGTCATATTTTGAAAATGACGTATGGCATAAAAGTGAATTCCAACACTACAATCAACCATGACACCGCCGAAAAAAAAAAAATGCTTTTATAAAAATAATGTAACATAAGTTTATAAAATCAAATTTAACATAAAAACAATGTGCCTTTAAAAAATCCATTAACATTTGCTGTGATTTAAAAATTTAATGATATTCGCTACAGTAAAAATTCCAAGTAGCGAAAAAGCTTAGGATATTATTTTCAGGAAACCATGGTCTGCTTTACGTACTAGGAAGATTTAGCTTTAAATATAAAAATAACATTGTTTAGAAAGAGAAATGGAAGGAAAAGCTCTTTATAATACTATCCGTTGCAACTTCTCCAATGGAGAATGCGAATTCGTGTAGCTGGGGTGTTTATTTGGAGAAATGAAAACGGGTTTGGAAGATACAGATAATTGGTTGCTTTAACAAGTCTGGAAATCTTTACTGCCAATTAAAAGAAAATATTTTTATTTAAGCCGTCGGACGTCGTAAGTCTTTGGTTACTTGGTTACTTACTTTATTTGAAAATGCGTAGGAGTTTCCGGTAAACTTCGTTTTAAAATTTGTGGCCATAATTAGAAAGTTGTCTTGCAGCAAACTGTTTTGCCACAGTATTTGTCATGCAGGAATATTTTAAAAATATTCCCTATTGTTTATGTAAAGTTAATTTTTAGTTTTGCTGGTATGCAGAATGTAGTAGAATATTCCTCCCCTCATTAGGATAATGACGTGTATAATTAGCATGACGGTTTGGAAGTACGAATTTGCGTTCTATACCCTAATTAATGTATTTCCTAGTTCTTTAAGAGAACTATAATTTAGATATTTTATCATTATAATATGAAAATTATCATTTATAACGCTTAAACTTTTTTTTTTTTTTGCAAAAACATCGATGATTTAAAGGTTACAGTTTTCAAATTCAAACTGAATTTTTGTGAAAATTATTTTTATAACATTTAATTTTAATTGAACATATAATTTGTGCTTACAACATTTAATTTAAATTAATAGTATTTCGATAAATATCTTAAAAGGTTAAGCGTGTACAGAATAGTTGAAGTTATGTCTTCTTGTACGATATTTAAATAGTCAGATATCTTATTTAAAGGGATATGAAGTTCATTAAAGCGACATTCATAAAGATTTCCAACTGAAATTACTTATGCATATAAGGTGAAACATGCAAGGATTAAGGTGAAAACATACAAAAAAAAAAAGTGAAGCGAAATAAGCATATAGGAAATTTAAAGCGAATATAGTGAAAAACTCATGACCAGACGATACCTTCTTCCTGGAATGAGTAGCCTCAGAGTACTAAAAGGTTCCATACAGGTTTATATTATCATAGAAATTAAAATTCTTCATTCTTCATTCTTCCTCAATGGTGCAATAGCCCCATAGTAGGCCGACGCTGTCTACCTACTAGCAGGTGTCCGATTCAATTTTTTAGACCGGGACCTACAATTTAACGTGAATTCCGAATCGCTAACAAACATCCATGCCACCGCCAGGATTCGAACTTGCAGCCTGTGGTACCAAAGGCCATTTTAGGTTCGAGACATGAGTTTTTCGTTTTACGAGATAGAGTTGTCAACTCTACGTCCAACAGTCATATTAGATCGGGACTTGCGATATAAAGTGAATTCCGAGCCTCTAAAAGCATCCATGGCAAAACCGAAACTCGAACCCAAGTCCTGTGCCACAGAACTCCAGAGAGCTAGTCACTCGGCGATCTGACCCCCATTAAATTATTCACTAAATCAAATTAAGAAACTTTTTAAAGAAATTCACAGCTGGCAATCAGGAAAATTATTAATATCACTAAAGTTAGTTTATTGTACCTTCGAAATATTTAATTATGAATTCTACAACAAAGGGAATCATATAATGCAGAAAAAGAGAAATCCTGCATTAAAATCTTATTACAGATTATTGCAAATCTACACATTATTTTGGACAACTTTATTTCATCACTTACTTTATATACCAATATAATTTTAACAAAAACCCATTAAAGAGCATTGTACAATTAAAAAAAAAATACAACGATTTCATCATAATTGTCTACTTCAAAAAAGCCTTATTTCTTAAATATGAAATTTATACCACTGTCAAGCTAGTTTTGCATTTACATTGCTGACTAGAATCGTTGCCTTATCAAATTTTCCAAGCTGTCTCAAGAACCCATCTATTCATCAGTTCGGCAAATCCTTTCCGATCCATCAACCGCGGGGCTTTGATCACAATCATCACTCCGCAGACGCCGAGAGGATTCGGCTTTTGACAAGATTTCGACATCCTCCCCGCATTTTGTTCTGGAGACAAAGTCCCAGATTACGGACATCTCTTGTCACAGGAATTTATAAGGCCCAGGTAACTCACACGAGAAATGAATTCGCCGTTCGGATGACACCGGAAATCGCTGGCTGATGGCAACATCCACAGAGGCGGTTTAACAGGGAAGTGGGTCGATTAGGGTGAATGAAGTGGTGAGCAGTTCTGGTAATTGAGATTTCGAGACTATCGAAATCACCCTCTTAAAGGCCTACGTATTCAATTTGTTGGTGCACTGAGATTAGGAAAATGACCGGGAAGATTATCGAAATCAGTGGAATTTATAAGATTCGTGGCTAAACAATGATTGAATAAAGTAGATAAGCCCTCTGAATCATCTTTTAATATGCTATCAAAGTGTGGCTTAAAAACTATTTTCAATTCTACTTAAGATTACTAATCTTCAAATTGTAGGTTTTTATAAAATATAATTAATTTGTTCAGTGAAAATATTTTCAAATATAATTATTTTGCATAATGTTGCGTTATATGTGTTTTAAAATTTTTTCACTAAAAATGTTTTTCGAACATTTGACAATGACAATTTGATTGAGAATATTTTAAAAATTTGAGATTTGATTGAGGTATTGATATTTGATATTATTTTATCATTATTATTATTATTTTATTATAGATATTGTTTTGATTGAGATTTGATTATCATTGAGAAACAAAAATTGAGAATTTTTTTAATCTAGAAAATAAAAATCATTTATTCTTAAGACAAATAAAAACAAAGTTAAAAATTTAAAGAATAAGATTGATATTTTCCTGGATGGAAGCCCGGTAGCATAAGTACCCTCAGAATACTAAAATGTTCTATACAAACTTATATTATCATAGAAATTAAAATTCTTCTTCTTCAATGGCGCAACAGCCTTATAGCGGGGGTTAGTTATGAGGTATGGAAGTAAGCTCTACGTCTAACAGTCATATTAGAAGGGACCTATGGTGTAAAGTGAATACCAACCACGACAATCACCCATGACACCGCCAAACAAAAAAATTATAAAAATAAAGTAGCATAAGTTTATAAAATCAAACTTAACTTAAAAATAACGTGCCTTTAAATCTTTAAAAAAATCCTTTAACTTTTGCTGTGATTTAAATTTGATATTCGCTGCAGTAACAATTCCAAGCTACGTAAAAGCTTAGGATATTATTTTCCAAAATCATGGCAAACTGGGAGCTTTAGTTTTAAACATAAAAATAACATTGTTTAGATGAAGAAATAGAAGGAAAAGCTATTTATAATACGATCCGTTGCAACTTCTCTAATGGAGAATACGAATTCGTGTAGCTGGGGAGTTTATTTCTAGAAACGAAACCTGTTTCGAAGGATACAGATAATTGGTTGCTTTAACAAGTCTGGAAATCTTTACTGCCAATTAAAAGAAAATATTTTTATTTAAGCCGGTGGACGTCATATTGGTTACTTTATGCTTATAAAATGCGTAGAAGTTTCCGGTAAACTTCGTTTTAAAATTGTGGCCATAATTAGAAAGTTGTCTCGTAGGAAACTGTTTTGCCACAGTATTTTCACGCAGGAATATTTTGAAATATCCCCTATTGTTTATGTAAAGTTAATTTTTAGTTTTGCTGGCATGCAGAATGTGGAATATTTCTCCCCTAATTAGGATAATGACGTGTATAATTATCAAGATGGTTTGGAAGTACGAAATTGCATTCTATACCCTAATTAATGCATTGCCTAATTATTTAAGAGAACTATAATTTAGATATTTTATCATTATAATCTGACAGCTTATCATTTATAGTTTTAAAAATTTTTTTTTTTTAAGAGCGTCGATGATTTAAAGGTTACAATTTTCAAATTTGAGTAGAATTTTTGTCAAGATTATTTTTATAACATTTAATTTTAATTGAACATATAATTTGTGCTTACAACATTTAATTGAGTTTAATAGTTTTCGATAAATTTCTGAAAAGTTCAGATCTATGCAGAAGAGTTGAAGTTATAGCTTCTTGTATGATATTTAAACAGCGATTAATTAAGATTATTATTAAGTTATAATTACAGCGATTTTTTAAGATATTTTAACATCTCATTTATAGTAAAGGAACATGAAGTGGATTAAAGCGATATTCATAAAGATAGCTAAAGTTATTCATGCATATATGGTACACATACATAGATTAAGGTAAAAATATAAAAAAAGAAAAAAAAAAAGTGATGTAAAATATATATAGGAAATTTAAGGTGATCATATTAAGTAAGTGTCCAGAAGATCATTATTTATGGAATGAGTACCATCAGAATACTAAAACGAAGTTCTAAACAATTTTATGTTATCATAAAAATTAAAATTCTTCTTCAATGGTGCAACAGACCCATTGTGGACCAACGCCGTCTGCCTACTGATAGGTCCGATTCGATTAGGTTTGTCGCTCTACAATCATTTTGTGAACACTTTGGGCCAATTAGACAGGGACCTACAATTTAACGTAGATTCCAAATCGCTAACAAACACCCATGTCACTGCCAGGATTTGAGCTTGAAGCCTGTGGTACCAATGGCCGCTGAAGGTCCGAGACATGAGTTTTCCTTTTTACGGAGTAGGATTGTGAACCCTACGTCGAATAATCTTATCTGACCGGGACATACGGTATCAAGTGAATTCCGAACCACTAAAAGCACCCATGGCACCGCTGGGACTCGAACTCATAGCCTGTGCCACTGACCTCCAGAGTCTAGTCCCTCGGTCACCTGACCACCATTAAAATTATTCACTAAATCAAATTAAGAAATTTTAAAGAAATTAGCAGTTGGTAAATAGAAAAGTTCTTAATATCCCTAAACCCATTTTTGTATACTTTTGAAATATTTAATTATGAATTCTAAAACAAAGGGAATCATATAATGTAGAAAAGGAAGAATCTGGAATTAAAAACCTTATTACAGATTATTGCAAACCTACACATTATTTTGGATAACTTTATTTCCTTACTTACTTTATATATCAATATAATTTTAATAAAAACATTGAAGAACATTGTACAGTAAAAAATAAAATAATTTCATCATAATTGTTTATTTCATAAAAACATTATCTTTCAAATATGGCATTTATACCACTGTCGCGCTAGTTTTGCATTTGCATTGCATACGAGAATCGCTTGCATTATCAAAATCTTCCAAGCTGTCTCAAGAATCTATCAATCCATCATTTCGGCAAATCCTTTCCAATCCATCAAGTGTGGGGCTTTGATCACAATCATCACTCCGCAGTCGCCCGGAGGATTCGGCTTTTGACAAGATTTCGACATTCTGTTCTGGAGACAAATCCCGGATTACGTACATCTGCTTGTCACAGGACTTTCTGGCCCAGGTAGCTCACACGAGAATTGAATTCGGGGGTGATGGCAGCAGGATTGCGACGTCCACAGAGGCGGTTGAACCGGCTCGATTAGGGTGAATGAAGTGGTGAGCAGTTTGGTAATGGAGATTTCGAGACTATCGAAATCACCCTCTTAACAGCAGCCTATGTATTCAATTTGTTGGTACACTGAGATTAAGAAAATGGGCGGAAGATTATAAAAATCAGCGGAATTTATAAGATGATCAAGTAATGATCGAATAAAGTAGATAAATCCTCTGAATCATATTTTTAATATGTTATCAAAGTGTGACTTAAAAAATGTTTTCACTTCTACTTAAGCTCACTAATCTTACAATTATAGGTTTTATTTAGATATAATTGAATTATAAAATGATAATGTCTCTAAATATAATTATTTTACATAATGTTGCGTTACACATATGTGTTTTAAAGATTATGTTATAATATTATATATATATAAATATATATATTATAATATAATATATATATATATGATTGATTGAGATTTAATTATCATTGGTTTGGTTTGTCACTCTACGGTAATCTTGTGCACACGACGGCTACACGGACCGGGGCCTACATATTAAAGTAGATTTTGAATCACTACAAGCATCCATGGCACCGCCGGGACACGAACCCGAAAGCTGTGGTATTGAGTACCAGAGCGCTAGCCTCTAGGCCATGAAGGCCCCTTGATTATCATTGAGAAACAAACATTGAGAGTTTATTTAACCTATAAAAAATCGCTTATAACAAAGAAAAACAAGGATAAAAATTTAAAGAATACGATCGATGTTTAAATCTCAATGATTAAATATAATGCATTGTTTTCTTTTGGTACTAACGAAACGAGCAAACTCTTTAGACTTTGATAAATTCCTATGTGCATTGTGGCACGAATACTAAGTGTCGATAAAAGGGGAAAATCATTCCATCAAGTGAAAGATTTCCCCTCGGAGAGTTAGAACAGGATGGGCAAAGTTAACTCTTTCCGGGTTTTTTTTGTGGGTGTGAAACTGTCGTCGAAGCACGTACGAGCGATTTTTCTTGCTGTCTTTCCAGACCCATCTTTATTGAAGGATATTTTCTACATTGTTGGACCCGCTCCATATGGCTCCAACAGAAGTAGCAATTGTGTTACTCGGTATTGAATTGCTCCAGCTCACGATCGCGATTCATCACTTTTTGTAGACAAGGAGGACTTTCTGATCTCTTTTATCGCCAACACAAATACAAACAGCTCTTCTGTGAGAGCAATAAAACAAACTGGGAAATCTGGAGTTGTCGTATGCGCTGTATTTCTGTGATCAACGGTTGTTTTTTTTACGAGAATAGTTATTCTTCATGTCATTCACCAGTGTACATTTGGATTGATGGCTAATGCTAAATCCAGTGGATTGTGTTAATGTTCTCTGACATTAGTGAATATACCAAACGAAAAAAATTATATGGATTTAATATCACATACATTTTGTTTCATTTTTGTCGAACATCTATTATACTCTTACATAAATAAAGATGTAAGTATGTTGGTAGTTCGTAAAATAATTATGATGAAAAAGCTAGAAATAAATATCATTGTTGATCAACTTCTAACCAATAGAGTGTCCAAATTTTATGTATATCAGTTTGCTATTTTTAGGAAAAGTTGCAAATGTTCTGGTCTTTAAAATTTTAGAAATTTATCCTGAGTTAGCTGAAAACTGTCATATTTAGATTCTTGCCTACTTTTTGCAAAAAAAAAAAGTTTGAGATTCAAATATAGACATTAATGAAAACTATTACAGTTAAGTGTAAAAAAAAAGTATTTTTAAAAATTTTTTTACGCCCCTGATTTTTCTAGAAAAAAAAACATATTGCATAATTCTAATAATTTAAGGAAATAAAAAATTAGCATTAATACTTAAATGAATTTAAAAATTACCAAAGATTTCAATTCATCAAACATTATTTTTGAGACGTATCTTTTAGGATTATCTTTGAAATTATCTGATAATTTTTACGCATAGGTTTTCCAAGAGAGAATGGCGCCATTTTTCTTTAAAAATATTATGTAAGTGCACATAATAATATCTATCAAAAAGTTTTTATTTTTACAAGTAAGTTAGTAAACATACACCCCACAAGAAATATGCCTCTCAAATGCCATCTCTGAAATATTGTATAAAATTATGATAAAAAAATATGGCTATTTTCATAAAAATAAACAACCGTTGATCACAGAATTACAGTGCATTCAACAACTCCAGATTTCCCAGTTAGGAATGCTCACCGAATGCCTTCTGCAACATTCTATACGTTTCCGAAAACAAAATTTAATGCAAGTTCTTTGCTCAATTCATTCAGACATTTCAAAAATCGTCGGAAGCAGTTTTAGCGTCTACAAAGCATAGCGTAACTCAAACACTAATGAATATTTTAACATCAAATTTCACACAGATGTCAAGGATAGTGCCGGCAACCTAAAAAAAGAAGAAAAAAATGAAATTCCATAATCCCCGGGAATTTTGAATTGAAAATTGGTCTTACTTTTGGACACAGTAGTAGTATGGATAGGGTCCAACAGTGTAGAAAAAAATTCTTCAATAAAGATGGGTCTAAGGAGAGAAAAGAAAATATCTGGTTTGTGCTTTGATCACAAATTCACTCCCTCAAAAAAAAAAAAAAAAAAGTTATCTTTGCTAACCAAATCTAACTCTGCGAGGAAAACTCTTTACGTAATGGAATAGTTGTCCTCTTTTAGCCGTATTTTGAGCAAGGCAATATATTTTGAATCAGTCATATAAAGGCCCTTGTGGTAAAACAACTTTAAAGCACCCGTGGCGAATGATTTATGTTAATGTCATTCGAAAACAACACGATCAGAAAGTAGAATTTTGTAAAAAAGTTCTGTTTTAACGAATAAAAATGTTAAAAAAGGGCTTTATAAAAATATGACTTTCGTACGTTTATAAAACCGAGATTAACTTAAAAATAATGTGTCTTTAAATCTTTAAAAAGAAATCCTTTAACTTTTGCTGAGCATTTAAATTTGATGATATTTCTGCAGTAAAAATTTCAAGCAACGTAAAAGCTTAGGATATTATTTTATGAAATCATGGTCTGTTTTAGTAACTGGGAGCTTTAGTTTTAAACATAAAAATAACAATGTTTAGAAGGAGAAATAGAAGGAAAAGCTCTTTATAATACCATACGTTGCAACTTCTCCAATGGAGAATACGAATTCGTGTAGCTGGGGAGTTTATTTCTAGAAACGAAACCTGTTTCGAAGGATACAGATAATTGGTTGCTTTAACAAGTCTGGAAATCTTTACTGCCAATTAAAAGAAAATATTTTTATTTAAGCCGTTGGACTTCGTAAGCCTTTGTTTACTTACTTTATTTGAAAATGCGTAGAAGTTTACCGGTAAACTTCGTTTTAAAATATGTGGGTATAATTAGAAAGTTGTCTCGTAGGAAACTGTTTTGCCGCAGTATTTTTCAAACAGGAATATTTTGAAATATTCCCTATTGTTTAGGTAAAGTTAATTTTTAGTTTTGCCAGTATGCAGAAGAATATTTCTCCTCTCATTAGGATAATGACGTGTATAATTATCAAGATGGTTTGGAAATACGAAATTGCGTTCTATACCTTAATTATTGTATTGCCTAATTATTTGAGAGAACTATAATTTAGACTTTATCATTATAATCTGACAGATAAGATAAGATTTAAACTTTTTTTTTTTTTTGGAACATCGATGATTTAAAGGTTGCAATTTTCAACTCAATTTTTCTCAAAATTATTTTTATAATATTTAATTTTAATTGAACATATAATTTGCGCTTAAATATTTAATTAAGTTTAATACTTTTTCGATAAATATCTTAAAGATTAAACGTGCACAGAATAGTTTAAGTTAAAGCTTCTTGTACAATGAGTCGATTTTAGCTACATTCATAACGATATTCAACTAAAATTATTCTATGTATGAGGTACACGTATAAAGATGCATATAAGTTACACGTATATAGATTAAGGTGAAAATATAAAAAAAAAAAAAAAGTGAACCGAAATAGCATATAGGAAATTTAAAGTGAATATAGTAAAAAAAGTCATGCCCAAAAGATTTATTGTTAATGGAATGAGTACAATGAATCATATTACTAATTAGTTCTATACAAGTTTATGTCATCGTAAAAATTAAAATTCTTCTTCAATGGTGCATAAAATCCCCATAGCCCCATAGTGGCCCAAATCAAGTCATAGGCCATCTGTTACTGGCTCTATTCGGTTTTGATTTGTCGCTCTACAGGCATTTTGTGCTCATTTTTGGTTTATTACACTGGGACCTACAGTTTAATGTGGATTGCGATTCACTTACAAGCATCCATGCCACCGTCAGATTCGTGCTTGACGCCTGTGGTACCAAAGACCAGAGCTCTAGTCAATTTGCCATCAAGCTTCTGTAGTTCTGAAACATGAGTTTTTCTTTTTACCTGGTAGGATTGTCAACCCTAAGCCCAACAGTCATATCGAGGCATACGGTATAAAGTGAATTCCGAACCACTACAAGCACCCACGGCGGCACTCACAATAAAGGAAGGCATTTAATGCAGAAAAACGAAAAATCAGCCATCAGATCCCCATTAAAATTATTCACTAAATCAAATTAAGAAACTTTAATGCAATCAAAAGCTGGCAAATATAAAAAATTATTAATATCATCAAACTAAGTGTCTTATACCTCGAAAGTATTTAATTATGAATTCTTCAATAAAGGGATGCATATAATGCAGCAGAAAAAAGATAAATCTGAATTAAAATTTATTACTGGTTATTGCAAATCTACACATAATTTTGATAACTTCATTTCATCGCAATAATCAATACAATTTTAATAAAACCATTAAAGAACAATGTACAATTAAAAAATACAACTATTTCATAATAGTTTATTTCTAAAAACCTTATTTCTTAAATATGAAATTTATACCACTGTCAAGCTAGTTTTCATTTACATCACATACGAGAATCGCTTGCATTATCGAAAAACCTTCCAAGCTGTCTCAAGAACCTATCTATCCATCAGTTCGGCAAATCCTTTCCGATCCATCAAGTGCAGGGCTTTGATCACAATCATCACTCCGCAGACGCCGAGAGCATTCGGCTTTTGACAAGATTGCAACATTCTGTTCTGGAGACAAATCCCAGATTACGGACATCCACTTGTCACAAGGCTTTGTGGCCCAGGTAACTCGCACGAGAATTCGAATTTTCGGCCGGACGCCGCCCGATAACGGTGGGTGATGGCAGCAGGATTGCGACGTCCACAGAGGCGGTTTAACCGGCTCGATTGGGGTGAATGAAGTGGTGAGCAGTTCTGGCAATGGAGATTCTGTGATCATCGAAATCACCTCTTAACGGCCTGCGTATTCAATTTGTTGGTACACCGAGATTAGGAAAATGGCCGGAAGATTATTGAAATCTGCGGAATTCATAAGATTCGTGGCTAAACCATCATTGAATAAAGTAGATGAGCCCTTTGAATCATATTTTTAATATGTTATCAAAGTGTAGCTTAAAAATGTTTTTAATTCTACTTGAGTTCATTTATCTTCAAATTATAGCTTTTATTAAAATACAATTAAATTATTAATTATGCATTATTATTATTTAACTTAATCTTGCGTTATAATCTCTATATTAGTATGTAGAAATGGAGTATACAGAGGCATTAAACACTTAAATAAATATTTGTTAAAAGCTACTAATTTTATCTCAAAATTAAAAGAAAAACTTTATATGTTTTATAAAGATATAATTATCCTATCTAAAATTTTGCTATCTAAAATAATTAAATCTACATGTATTTTGGTATTTTCCATATTAAGTCTAACAAAGGAAGCTACATGATTTTTAAACACTTACAAAAAATGTTGTTCTGACAATATGTTGTAAGACTAGTATAGGTAGCCAAATGTAACAGTAAAACTTATGATTAAATAAAATATCATTGTAAACATAAGCAAAACTGCCGTAAGCTATATATTTCTTCATTGAGCTATATATTTCTTCATGTTGAATTCAGTTCTTATCAAATTTCAAATTTATTATAATTTATGAAAACGTTATGAATTATGAATTTTATTACAAATTTAAAGTCCTAAATATATCATTTTGAAAAAGAAAGAAATATCATAATTCATTTTTATTCAGAATAAAATATCAGTGCCATGGCTTTTTTTTTTTTTTAAAATTTATCTTCACTTGCAAAATAAGTTATCGAATTAATTTTCATTTTTAATTAATGTATTTTTTTCCTTGATATCACCTGAAGCGAGAATAATTTGATTAAAGCAAGCTTATTTTTTAATACTTGAAATAAAAAGTACGCGATGTTAGAATTTAATTTTTTATGTAGATGTCAGTAATAAATAAACAGATAAAAAAGGTGTGCAAAATTAAAAGGTAAAAAATGAATAATTAAGGGAGAATCTAAAAATATAACAAAAATTAAAATATTAAAAGCATAAAGAACACGGAAGCATTTTAAATTTCCGATCATGTGTTGGTTAAAATGTGGTTGTGACACCAAATTAAAAATGGCTTTTTATAAACGTAGTGTAAAAAAAGACTTCTTTTTTATAAAATAATTTGTAAGATACGAGTATGACATTGAAGCCTGTTCTATGAATATAAAAACATCATTTTCTTAACATGTATTTTAAGCCTTTGAAAGGATAACTGGTTTCTAAATTAAAAACAGTATAAAATAAGAGCGGTACATTTTAATATTAGAAACGTTTTTTTTTTTTAATAATAAAAAGACATTGCATGAAAAAATTTCATAATGAATGAAATTCATAACATATTATTTAAAAAATAGATATATTATTTTTAATAAAAGATTATTCAATTTATATTATTTTAATCCACTTCAAAAAACATGAAAAGTTACTTGTTTTTAAATTCTTATATTTGTCTTCTTGCCAATTAGTATGATGAAAACGCGTTAAATAGAAAATTAAGTGTCAAGTTTTTGTAAAGCTTTAAAAGACCTTGAAATCATAAAAATATGTAACTTTAGAATTGTAAAACGAGAGAAAAAAAAATCATATTTTTATTTTGTAGTTAAAACTACCTATTTATTTTAAATAATCCATAACAGGTCATTAAAATTAAAAAAATATATATAAATCTATGTATAATAAGTTTATGTTACTTATTAGATAAGCTTATTATATAGTATATAATACGGATATTGCAATAATGTTGAAATTTAATATAATTTGGTCGATAATCTCCATAAATATTGAACAGATTTTAATGAAATTAGGAATGAACATAAATTGTTATGGTATAAAAATAACCACAAATAAGTAATGACACATGCATTTAATAGGTCGTAAGACTCTTCAGAGTTTGTTACATTGAATAATATCAAGCATAAAAATGGTTAATTGGGAGTATAGACCCTTTTACAATTATACAGCAATTATTCATAACAATTCATACTGGAAATAAGACATGTCTGGAAAGGATTAGGTTTTATGAGCTTCTAAGGACGTCTGCCTTATTTCTTCAGCAAAGCACCTTGTTTTTACGCCTTGGATGTCTTTCGTAGATAGAAAACGAGTTCAATTGCCCTCATAAGCTTGCTATATATTATCAGTTCTGGAAATTTGGCAGGGGCATAGTGGCATCCAGTGAATAACACAACTTTCTCGAAATTCATTGACAAAATTAATTTATGGAGATGCACATGTTTGTCTATTAAATGGAATTTCACACCATTTAAAAACCGAAAATATGACAGCTTATCCTAGACCAAACAAAGAACCTCCGACAAAGACATGAAGGTAAAAGCACTTATGCAACCCAATACATTTCCCAGACAGTCAAATCTTTGCTGGCTTGATAGATTGAAAGACAGGTAGCTTGTCCCTGGTTCTCTTCCCAGATGGACATATAAAAAAATAAGTGGTTAAGCTTAACTGAGACTAATTACTGAATGGAATTCTCTGCCACTGATCACTGGTTCAAAGATGATGTTCTCTATCAAAAGCTATATGGGCTGTCTTGTGCATAGAAGTGAGAGAGCTGCAATCCAAAGCTCGTCATGCATACAGACCTACCTTGTAACTCAATTTCTGTGGCCGCATCAAGATCTGTAGAATGCTGCGAAACCACTAATGCTTGCGAGGTTTTGTTATAATAGATAAATGTTCACCTTTTATTTTTCTTAAATGCTTTTGTATGGCCTGGGTGTTTTTGTGGAGATCTAATGTTTTTAAACAGTATCCATAAGTAACGACGTGTTTATCGCATTTAAATCTCTAACAATATGCATTTGGTACTGTCCTTTTGCCATCTCTTAAAGTTTTTGGCACCTCATTACATTATCCAGCTTATTAATGCAACTTTGGTTACTCATTTTAACCGTTTAATGCTAAATTTCGCCAAATTTTGGCGGAAATTTAAATTGCCACGTGCGTTTCTAAATTCCACTCCTCTACATGCAGCACCCATATGCATTTATATCTTATGTATTTGACATGTTTGTATTTGGATTTTTTTGTTTGTAAGCATTAGTTTTATCATTTATTGAACACCTTTTGAGAAAATTGACAAAATAATAATTTTTTTTATCTTGAACAACAATTTCACTATACTTTATCAGTTTATGTTTCTTAATTTTTTGACTAATATTTGAATTTGGAAATGAAGCAAAATATAAAATTTCTATTATTGATTTAATTTAATTTAATATTTATGTTATTTTATCTTTTTTTAGAGTTATTCCCACTACTTTTCGATGAATCGAAATTATCTATGTCAATATAATATCGAAAGTCTGGAAATAATTTTGCTCTATATCCCATCATATCGTTAACAAACTGAAAAGAAATTTCTTATTGAATTCCTTTCATTTATTTTATTTACCTCCTTAGTACAGTAGGCATCTCATGGCAGATTTATGATATAAACCTTACTGAATAACTGCACGAACTTCGAGAAAATAAGAATGCTTTATACATTTTGATCACGTAAATCTTTTAAGCAGGTAATTACATAGCAAGGTTGTACAATGCTGTTTATCTTAGAGAATTTATAAGTATTATTATATTTAATACAATTTTAAAAGTTTGAATTGCTGTCTTGATTGCTTGCTAAGGGAAAATTCATACAGTTGAAATCATAAGCGACGATTTATTTTGAGTAAAAGTAATATGTTTTTGAAATGAAACTGAATTATTCGAATTATGGTATGCTTTATTGTTATCAGTAGGTTATTTTTGTTGTTTATAATTTTATTGTGGGGGACTGATGGCGGAGGAACTAGCGCTCTCTACCTCTGTGGACTGCTCGGTACCACAGGACTTTGTTTCGAGTCCCGGCGGTGCCATGGATGTTTGTCGTGGTTTCGAATCTACGTTAAAGTGTAATCCCGATCTAATATGACTGTGGAGCGTTGAGTGTAGATCGGACAACCCTACTCTGTAAAAAGAAAACATCTCCTTTCTCGAAATCTGCCATTGCCCAGACGTCCTTAGCCCATCACGGAGTTGCTGCGCCAAAGAAGATTTGGTTTGATTTGCCGGCAGGCCTACGGTCATTTTGCACACACGTTAATCTAATTAAACGGTCATTTGCGCATATGTTGGACTAATTAGACCGAGACTTATAGTTTAACGTGGATTCCGAACCATTCACAAATATCCATGCTACAGCCAGGACTCGAAGCTTGTACCAAAGGCTAGAGCGCTAACCAATTGGCCATCAGGCCAATGAAAAGTTAATTTTATAGTAACGGAAACAATTTATCTTCACTTGTTTGAAATAAAAAAAAATAAAAAATGTATTAAATTAGCTTATACGTAAATGTTTCAGAATAAATGGTATGAAAGTACATAATATTAAAATAATTTTATATTTATCGTATCAATAATCATTTTTCTACTTTTTAATTATAATATTCTAATATTTGATTAATTCGTAAATAACAAGAGGTAAAAAAAAAAAAAAAAAAGATTATAGGAAACTTATTATATGGGAATATATATTATAATAATATGATCTTTACTCATTATCTTTCTATTTTCTTTCTAAATTTTTTTTCCAATTTTAATCAATGTTATTTCTTTTTTCATCACTCTTGCATGCAATCCAATGTACGCGAGTTTATGCTTAAGAGCAAACAATTTATTTCATCTTCAAATTCTTTTTCTTTAATTCGATTGTTTGATTTAAAGAATTTGAACTGTGTTTAGAAATTTCTTTATTTAGACCTTAAAATAAACTGTAAACTCCTTTTATCTACTTTTATGTCTTTGTCTTTTCTTTACGCATTTTCCAATAGTGAACATTAAGGTCCCTTTCAAGGTAAATAAAGCATGAAATAAGATGGGATTGGATTTTCGCGTGAGGCATTATAATAGAATTGTTCATAGTTACAGTGACATTTTTTAAAAGATCAGAAGTTTTGCAAAGACATAAAACATTATTAAAGTACAGAAAAATTTTGATGTACGTTAAATTTATAAAATTCAGTTGCTATATTTTTTATTGTACAAAATAGTATAAAATACAGTTTATAATTATAGTTATATTTTGATTATGCATTGCAAATTGCTACCACTGAAGCCAAAAATGAATTTGAGAAAATAAATATTCACTTAGATAATAGTATAATGCAATATTTTAAAAATATTTTTAAATTTACTAATTATATTCATGTTTAAAAATTTGAATTTACTTGTGTTCTCAAAGTACTACAAATTGTTTGTTAATATAATTAAAAATAAATAACCATTCTCAGTGTAATCATGGGGCATTGATTAAATTTTTAAATACTTTTTACTTCAAAAAGATGGCATCAATCTTTCAACGGTATATCTTGTATAGATTTAAAATTATACATGACATTTTTAATAAAATTTTGATTTTGAGACTAGAAAACTAAATTGAAATTTAAAAATTTTTTTGATCAACCATAATTTATCTTATTTCAAATTCCTTGTTTCTTTAAGTATATATGCAGTGTCTCACAAAACTGCTTCATTTTAGTATATTTTTAATGGAAATGTGTTATAATAATAATAGATCTTTTAGAAATAGTTATGAGATAAATAATTACGCAAGTAAAATTAATCTTAAATTAATAATTAATCTAATTAATTTCATTAATATATCAGAAATACTCGAGTTAAATCTTTTTTTATATTTCTTTTAAAAGCACAAACTTCATTTAATGTATTATTTTATACAAATCCAAACTTTACCAATTACAATTTTAACATTCATTTCTGAAAGGCGCTCTGCTAGCGCTCTCGTCTTTGTACCACAAGCTTCAGGTTCAAATCCTGGCGGTGAAATGAATGTTTATTAGTGTTTCTAAATCCACGTTAAATTGTAGGTCCCGGTTTAATTAATCCAAAGAGTGCATAAAATAGCCATAGAGCGACAAACTAAAAGCAAAAAAGAGTAATTTAGACACTTTGAAAATGAATTTGTGAATGAGGAAAAATTGATGATGATTTGAAAATGATTTTGAGAATGGAAACATTTGTAGTCTTTCGCAAACTACTGTGGTATTATAAAAAAAAAAATAAGCATTGTTCGTAATTACGAGTGAAAGCTTAAGGATAATCAGAACCAAACAATTCCAATAAGAAATTAGAAGGAAAAGAATAATTCATGGAATGATTGTAGATATTTTTAAACAAGTATATGTTTTTACAAACATGTTATTCAACATTCTTTTAAACAATAACCATTACGATTTAAATATTATGCATTGTTTTCTTTTGCTACTAAAGAAAAGAGCAAACTCTTTAAGACTTTGATAAATTCCTGTGTGCATTGTGGCACGAATACTAAGTGTCGATAAAAGGGAAAATCATTCCATCAAGTGAGAGATTTTTCCCCGGAGAGTTGGAACAGGATGGGCGAAGTTAACTCTTTCCGGTTCTTTTTGTGGGGGTGAAACTGTCATCAAAGCACGTACAGGGGATTTTTCTTGCTCTCTTCTCCCATCTTTATTGAAGGATATTTTCACAACATTGTTTGGACCCGCTCCATATGGCTCCAACCGAAGTAGCAATTGTGTTACTCGGTATTGAATTGCTCCAGCTCACGTTCGCGATTCATCACTTTTGTAGACAAGGAGGACTTTCTGCTCTCTTTTATCTCTAACACAAATACAAACAGCTCTTCTGTAAGAGCAATAAAAAATAAACTGGGAAATCTGGAGTTGTCGTATGCGCTGTAATTCTGTGATCAACGGTTGTTTATTTTATGAGAATTGTTATTCTTCATGTCATCACCAGGGTGTATTTGGTTTGGATAGCTGATGCTAAATCCAGTGGATTCTGTTAATGTTCTCAGACATTACAGAAAATACCAAGCTAAAAATTTTTTATGGGGATTTAACTTTTAGATCCATTCGGTTTCATTTTTGTATAACATCCGTTATATGCTTACAGAAATAAAGATGTAATTATGTGGGTATTTTATGAAATATTTCTGAAGAAATCGCTAGCAAATATATCATTGTTGATCAACTTTTAACCAGTAGATTGCTTATATTATTTTGCATACTTGCATGCTACTTCTATGCATAAGTTACAAATGTTCCATTCTAAGGAATTTTATAACTTTATCCTGACCAGAAAACTATCATAGTTAGTTTTTGGCCTTTTTCTTAAAAAAAAAAAATAAACCCCGTGGGAGATTCAAATATTAATGCTAAATGTAAAAAATAGGTTTTTTTCTTCTATTTTGTTACGTACTGATTTATAAGAATTTTTCCAGAAAAAAACATTTTCCACAAGTATAATAGTTTAAGGGAAATATGTTGTTGCTTATAAGAATTACCAAAGATTTAAATTCATCAAACAATAATTTTTCGAAGGTTTAAGAATATCTTTGAAATTAACCAAAATTTCAAAAAAAAAAAAAAAAAAAAAAAAAAAATGCTTTAAAAATATAACTTACTTGCATTTATAAAACAAAAAAACATAAAAATAATATGTTTTTAAATCTTTAAAAAGAAATCCATTTAAATTTGATGACATTCGCTGCAGTAAAAATTCCAAATAACGTAGGCTAAAATAAGCTTAGGATATTATTTTCCGGAAATCATGGTCTCCTTTACGAAATGGGAGCTTTAGCTTTAAACATAAAAATAACAATGTTTAGAAGGAAGAAATAGAAGAAAAGCTCTTTATAATGCTATCCGTTGCAACTTCTCCAATGCAGAATACGAATTCGTGTAGCTGGGGAGTTTATTTGGAGAAACTAAAACGGCTTCGGAAAATATAGATAATTGGTTGCTTTAACAAGTCTGGAAATCTTTACTGCCAATTAAAAGAAAATATTTTTATTTAAGCCGTCGGACGTCGTAAGCCTTTGGTTACTTACTTTACTTGAAAATGCGTAGAAATTTCCAGTAAACTTCGTTTTAAAATAATGTGGCCATAATTAGAAAGTTGTCTCGTAGCAAACTGTTTTGCCACAGTATTTGTCATGCAGGAATATTTTAAAATATTCCGTATTGTTTATGTAAAGTTAATTTTTAGTTTTGCTGGTATGCAGAATGTGGAATATTCCTCTCCTCATTAGTATAATGACGTGTATAATTATCAAGATGGTTTGGATGTAAGAATTTACGTTCTATGCCCTAATTAATGTATTTCCTAATTATTTAAGAGAACTGTAATTTAGATCTTTTATCATTATAATCTGACAGCTTATCATTTATAGTGCTTAATCATTTTTTGCAAAACATCGATGATTTAAAGGTTACAATTATGAAATTCGATCAGAATTTTTGTCAAAATTATTTTTATAACATTTAATTTTAATTGGACACATAATTTGTTCTTAGAACATTTAATTTAATTTAACAGTTTTTCGATAAATATCTTAAAAGTTTAAACCTTTGAAGAAGAGTGAAGTTATAGCTTCTTGTACATAGATCAAAAGATATTTCAACAACTAAATATGTCTTTTACAGTCAAAGTCAATTAAAGGGACATTAATAAAGATTCTAAACTGAAATTGCTTATACATATAAAGTGCACATATATGGATTAAGGTGAAAACATACAAGTGAAGCGAAATAAGCATATAGGAAATTTAAAGCGAATGTAGTAAAAACCTCTCATTCATTGTCGATTCCTTCATGAAATGAGTACCCTCAGAATACAAAAAGTGTTCTATGCAAGTTTATGCTATCATAGAAATTAAAATTCATCTTCTTCAATGGCGCAACAACCTTATATCGGGCCAAGGCTGTCTGCTTATTGGCAAATTCCGAAATATGAGATGTTTTTCTTTTTATCGGGTACAGTTTTCACGTCAGAACCGCTGCGGACATCCACCAGAGTTATGGGATATGGATGTCAGCCCTACGCCCAACAGTCATATTAGAAATGGACCTGTTGTATAAAGTGAATTCAAACACTACAATCAACCATGACACCGCCGACAAAAAATGTTTTTATAAAAATAAAGTAAGTTTATAAAATCAGACTTAACTTAAAGATAACGTGCCTTTGAATATTTAAAAAAATCCTTTAACATTTGTTCTGTTTTAAATTTGATGATATTCGCTGCAGTAAAAATTCCAGCAGTAACGTAAAAGCTTAGGATATTATTTTCCGAGATCATGGTCTGCGTTGCGAACTAGAGCTTTGGCTTTAAACGTAAAAATAACATTGTTTAGAAGGAGAAATGGAAGGAAAAAGCTCTTTAAAATACTATCCGTTGCAAGTTCTCCAATGGAGAATTCGAATTCGTGTAGCTGGAGAGTTTATTTCGAGAAACGAAAACGGGTTCAGAATATACAGATAATTGGTCGCTTTAACAAGTCTGAAAATCTTTACTGCCAATTAAAAGAAAATATTTTTATTTAAGCCGTCGGACGTCGTAAGCCTTTGGTTACTTACTTTATTTGAAAATGCGTAGAAGTTTCCGGTAAACTTCGTTTTAAAATTTGTGGCCATAATTAGAAAGTTGAGTTGTAGGAAACTGTTTTGCCACAGTATTTTTCGCGCACGAATATTTTAAAATACTCCGTATTGTTTATGTAAAGTTAATTTTTAGTTTTGCTGCTATGCAGAATATAGTAGAATATTTCTCCCTTCATTAGTATAATGACGTGTATAATTATCAAGATGGTTTGATGTACGAAATCACGTTCTATACCCTAATTAATGTATTTCCTAATTATTTAAGCGAACTGTAATTTAGATATCTTATCATTATAATCTGACAGCTTATCATTTATAACGCTTAAACTTTTTTTTTTTGCAAAACATCGATGATTTAAAGGTTATAATTATCAAATTGAACAGAATTTTTGTCAAAATTAATTTTTATAACATTTAATTTTAATTGAACATATAATTTATTCTTAGAACATTTAATTTAATTTAATAGTTTTTCTATAAGTATCTTAGGTGGTTTAGGTAAAGATTAAACCTATGCAGCAAAGTTGAAGTTATAGCTTCTTGTATGATATTTAAACAGCGATTTATTAAGAATATTATTAAGATATAATTACAGCGATATTTCTAGATATTTAACTTGATCTCATTTATAATAAAGGAATGTGAAGTCAATCAAAAGCGATATTCATAAAGATTTTCAACTAAAACTCTTTATATATTTAAGGTACACGTATTTTGATTAAGGTGAAAATAGACAAAAATGCGATGTGACATAATCATATAGGAAATTTATAGAGAATATAGTAAAATCCCTTTCTTTCATACTTCATGGAAGATTCATTCTTCATGAAATGAGTATCCCTCGCAATACTAAAAAGTTCTATACATGTTTATATTATCAAGAAAATTAAAATTCTTCTTCAATGGTGCAACAGCCCCATAGAGTGCCACGACCGTCTTGCTACTGGTAGGTTCGATTCTGTTTGGTTTGTCGCTCTACAGTCATTTTATGCACAATTTGGAGCACAAAATGACTGTAGACCGGTAAATAAAGTTTAGCATTTAATTTCGAACCAATAACACATCACACACATAGGTTTAACCTTTCACTACACACACCCATGCTACCGCTAGGATTCGGACTTGAAGCCTGTGGTACCAAAGGACAGAACGCTGGCCAATTGGCCATCAGGCCGCTGAAGGTCCGAAACATGAGCTTTTTTTGGGGGTATGGGCCACTACAACCACCGATGGCACCGTTGGGTTTCGAACTCTTAGTCTATGCCACTGACCTCCGAAGCGCTAGTCACTTGACAATCAGGCCTTCATTACAATTATTCGCTAAATATATAAATCAAATTAAGAAACTTTAAAGAAATTTACAGATGGCAAACAGGAAAATTATTAATATCGCTAAACCTTTCTTATATTTTCGAGATATTTAATTATGAATCCTACAACAAAGGGAGGCATATAATGCGGAAAAAAGATAAATCTAGAATTAAAACCTTATTACAGAGTATTGCAAATCTACACATTATTTTGGAGAACTTTATTTAATCGTTTACTTTATATATCAATATAATTTTAATAAAAACCCATTAAAGAACATTGTACAATAAAAAAAGTACAACGATTTAATCATAATTATTTACTTCAAAAGATATTATTTCTGAAATATGAAATTTATACCACTATCACGCAAATATGGCATTTACATTGCAGACTAGAATCGCTCGCCTTATCGAAACCTTCCAAGCTGTCCCAAGAAGCTATCTATTCATCAGTTGGGCAAATCCTTTCCGATCCATCAACTGCGGCGCTCTGATCACAATCATCACCCCGCAGACGCCGACAGGATTCGGCTTTTGACAATATTTCGACATTCTGTTCCGGAGACAAATCCCGGATTGCGGACATCTACTTGTCGCAGGACTTTCTGGCCCAGGAAACTCACACGAAAATTGAATTCGCCGTTCGGATGACATCGGTCAACCGGGCGGTTCAAACGGGACACCGGGTCGATTAGGGTGAATGAAGTGATGAGTTATTTTGGTAATGGAGATTTCGAGACTATCGAAATCACCCCCTTAACAGCAGCCTACGTATTCAATTTGTTATGAACTGAGATTAGGAAAACGGCCGGAAGATTATCGAAATCAGCGGAATTTATAAGATTCGTGGCTAAACAATGATCGAATAAAGTAGATGAGTACTCCGAATAAAATTTTTAATATGTTGTCAAAGTGTGGCTTAAAAACTGTTTTCAATTGTACATAAGTTCAATAATCTTCAAATTATAGGTTGCAGCAAAATAAAATTAAACTATGTAGTGAAAATATTTTCAAATATAATTTTTTTACATAATGTTGCGTCACATACATTTGTTTTAAAGATTCTGGTCACTAAAAATGTTTTTCTAGCGATATCGAGAATTTGATTGAGATATTGATGTTGGATATATATAATATATATATCTATATCTACGTATATACGTCTCTCTCTATATATTGTTATTGGTATTTAATATATATATATATGTAGTGATATTAATCTGTGATTGAGATTTGATTATCATTGGTTGTTTTGTCGCTCTACAGTCATCTTGTGCACACGAGGGCTAAATAGACCGTGACCTACAGTTATAAAGTGGTGAAAAAACCACCACAATCACGTATGGCACAGCCAGCATTCCGAACCCAGGGCCTGTTTCACGAGCTCCAGAGCACTAATCACTCGGCCATCAGGCCACTATTAAAATTATCCACTAAATCAAATAAGAAGCTTCAAGGAAATTAACATCTAGCAAAAAGGAAAATTATTAATGTAAATTATTAATATCACTAAAATTGGCTTCTTATACCTTCGAGATATTTAATTATGAATTATGAATAAATTGAAGCACAACATGCAGAAAAAAGAAGAATCTAGAATTAAAGCCTTATTACAGATTATTGAAAACCTACACATAATTTCGGATAACTTCATTAAATCAATATAATTTCAATAAAAACATTACAAACATTGTACTATAAAAAATACAATGATTTCATCATAATTGTTTATTTCAAAAAGCCTTATTTCTGAAATATGACATTTATACCGCTATTACGCAAATATGACATTTACATGGCATACGAGAGACGCTTGCATTATCGAAACCTTCCAAGCTGTCTCAAGAATCTATCCATCAGTTCGGCAAATCCTTTCCAATCCATCAAGTGCGGGGCTTTGATCACAATCATCACTCCTCAGATGCCGATAGGATTCGGCTTTTTGACAAGATTGCAACATTCTGTTCTAGAGACAAATCCCAGATTACGGACATTCACTTGTCACAGGACTTTCTGGCCCAGGTAATTCATACGAGAATTGAATTCGCCGTCTGGATGACACCCGATGACAGTGGCTGATGGCAGCAGGATTGCGACGTCCACAGAGGCGGTTTAACCGGGTAGATTAGGGTGAATGAAGTGGTGACCAGTTCTGGTAATGGAGATTTCGAGACTATCGAAATCACCCTCTTAACAGCAGCCTATGTATTCAATTTGTTGGTACACTGAGATTAGGAAAACGGCCGGAAGATTATCGAAATCGGCGGAATTTATAAGATTCGTGGCTAAACCACGATCGAATAAAGTCAATAAGCTCTCTAAATCATATTTTTATATGCAATGAAAGTGTGACTAAAAACTGTTTTCTATTCAATAATCTTCAAATTATAGACTTTATTAAAATTAATTAAATTATCCAATAGAAATATTTTCAAATATCATGATTTTGCATAATGTTGCGTCACACATATTTGTTTTAAAGTTTCTGATCACTAAAAATATGTTTCTAACGATAGTGAGAAGTTATCGTCGAGAATTTGATTCAGAATTTCTTTATATATATATATACATATTGTTATTATAGATGTTGAGATTTGATTGTCAGTGTGAAACAAACATTGAGAATTTATTTAATCTAGAAAAAAACCCATTTATTCTTATAACAAATAAAAACAAAGATAAAAATGTTAAGAAAAGATCGATATTTTCCTGGATATAAGCCCCTGCTACATGCATAATTAACATATAAGTTCAATCCGAGTTCACTTCTTACTGGGTGTGAGTATTATGTAGCCATTAAATTTTTAACCCAATGGATTCTATAGATATTTTGTGATCACGTTCACACGAACTACCTGGCTAGAACTTGACTTATATAATTCTTATGACATGCTTTCTTTTCCATATAATACATAAATAGTAATGGTTACTATTGAATGTAGTGATAAAAATTATTTTCCCTGTCCGTTTACTTAAAGAAAATATTCCGAATAATTCATAGCATTTAGTTGCAATTATAGGAAATATTCTGTATATACATAGATAAAATTTACGATGCATTTCAAAGTACTTTATATTATAACATGCTTCTCCTTACACACTGAGCGTGAGCCTGACACAATAGCGTCCCCTGTGGCATTCAGAAGAGATGGCCAGTCGGCCTCGAGACTCTCATCTGAGAGGAAGTACGCGTAAGTTCTGTTAAGAAATGCTTATAGTCTCTCCTCACAAGAGGAAATATATTTAGCGCAACTCTGCATATTAATTGGTCTACAGACTCTCACCCGAAGTAAAATTATATTTCGCACATCCTACGCATCGAAATATTTCTCGAATCATCTCGAAGTATCAGGTTTTTGTCTTAGAAGTGAATCCTTCCAGCTGTGAAATTCCTTCCCGCTGAGAAGCGTTTAGTTGTTCTACACTCTCCGACCTAACGAGAAAATATATTTAGAGTATCCCTGCGCAGTAGTTGGTCTACAGACTTTCATTATTTTTCATATTATTATTCAATGCGATTATTTTTGAAAAGTTAACATTTCAATAATAAGCAGTAATCGTTATTTGTATACAGATACTCATATGATCAAATAAATAATTATTATAAGTTACCTTGCATAGATTATTACACGAGGTACTTTTTTTTCTTTCTAATGCAGCTGGCAAACACTTAGACAGCTTGGTCTTGGATGTCTTAAGGCAAGCGCTGCACAAACGTACTCACTTTGCATTACCCAGGGGGCGCGTGTAACTAAGATAAGCCACGGAGTAACAACGCCCCCGCAACGCTCTACGATATTAGACCGGGACTTACTTTTTAAAGTGGATTCCGAACCACTACAAACAACCATGGCGCCTCCGGGACTCGAACCCGAAACCTGTAGTACCGAGCGTCAGAGCGCTAGCCACTCGGCCATTCAGGTCCATTACACACGGTACTATCTCGTTTATATTTATCTATACTCGTTGATTACTCATTGATTCATACTCGTTGATTTAATAGACATCGTTTGAAAATTCATGACTCTTGATAGTGATATTAATTTCCTTCTACTGATTGAATTTTAATATTTATTATTTTTAATTTTCTATGAGAAATTTTCTTTGTCCTTGAAAAATAGATTTGGAATACTATTTATTCATTTTTTTTTTACAATTATATTTATTTACCATTTATTGATCTATATATCTTAAAATAATCGAATATGTTTTTAAAAAATGCTTAGTGACACTTAAATGATATTCAGCTTTTGTAAAACAAAGTTATTAATTTAATTTGTGAGTGCAATCAATGATAGAGTACATGCATTAATAAATTAAACATAAAAATACGATACAATTTATTTATTTTTAAATATATAATATTATTTTAAAGAATTCCATTTCATATTTTAACTAACAATGTTAATTAAAAGAATCATTAATGTTAATTTAATGATTTCTAATACTTTAGTTAATTAAATGTGTTTTGAAAGATATTAGTGTTAAATTTTTTCACTGTAAAATAAAGTTGTGAAGAACAAATTTATTTCCAATAATTTCTATTTATCGTAAATGCTGGCAATTTAAATGTTTTCAAACAATCCCTTTTGAAATCAAAACAATTTATATGTTGCGCCAAAACAGTTATTTTCCAGATTTTATCAGTATCTGAAACTTATTTAAATATGCGATATACAATTGTGTTATTAATATATTTATCCAGTCCTTGCCAAACAAAACGGTCTTAGGTGTGTATCCCTAAATAATGAAAGCGGTATTAAGAATTCTTTCCATTTATTATTCATTTCCTTTTCACACATAATAATAGCATGCTATTAAATTTATTTATAGCTCCGAGATACATCAATATTTCTACAGAAAATGTGAGACTTTTTCGTTTAATAATAAACATAACGGCTACAAGGAATTTCATTTTCCAATAATGTTACATTGCAAAAGAGAATCAAATATTTGTTTTGGAGATAATTTATACTACGTCGCCCATAATGAGGACTGCCAAAATTTACCAATAATTTTATCCAAAATATCGAATAATTTCTGAGTGCAGCTATGCATGGTAATTTAAAATGCTAAGAAAATCATATAAATCCTGATATTTTTATCAAAACAGAAATATATCCTGAAGGCTAAAAAAAAAAAAAAGGAGTATATTACTGTCTTTTGCAATCTTTTCTTCGTGTGTAAGTAAATTGTTATGAATCTTTATGTGTTCAAAGTTTAAAAAAAAAGTGTTATCGATTGAATTAAAAAAAAAGGAATCAAGATATTGTTACAAATTTTAAATGAGTTGTTTGTAAATATATATTTTTTTTTATTATATTTTTTCTATAAAATAGTTTTATCTGAAAAAAATCATTTATTATTGAGAAAGAATTTATAGTTAAATATTTATTTATCCTTAGAGTGAATGTAATTTACACTGGTTATTTCAGTTTAGATTAAATGTCCTTGGTTGTTACTGTTTCGGATTGAAGGGTTTCGCATTCAATAATATTTGTAAATAGTTTAGTATAAAAGAAAAATATATTTTTATATAGAAATTTGCCAATGAATCATCTTTGGCCTCTAATATAGATAATCAATAATCAGAAATGTGCGGTGTGTCAAAATGATATAATAATTTATAACCGTATCTCCTCCTACATTGACAAGAGCACCTCCTTTGGCGTTCAGGAGAAACGGTCAGTAGGCCTCGAGACTCTCACCGAGAAAAGTACAGCACAATCAAGCGCTTCTGTTCAGAAACATTTAGTTTATAGTCTGCCATCCCGAGAGGAAATATATTTAGCGCAACTGTATTTTAGCTGGCCTACAGTCTCTCACCTGAAAAGAAAATATATTTCGCCAGCCTGCGCGTAGCTAAGTTTCTGGTTTTCTACTTAGAAGTGCAGTCCTTACACGAGCTATAATGATATATCTTTAAATGAGTTAAATATTATATGTTTCTAACTGTATGCATGTTGTGTTTGTGCGTGTATAAATAACGCTGTGAATTCTCCGACTTGAGAACTGAAATTTGTGAAATTAAGAAAGTTCAGATACGAGTAAAGTAATGATTTTTTTATTAAGCATCTCAACTCAATCACACCCAGTTACAAGCTGGTTGCCAAAGCTGTATAATACCAGCTTTAGTTGAGTAGTTTAAAAATCCCTATCAAAATTGCTACAAAATTAGTTATATGCTTTCTTCTATATTTAAATTGTTTAATTAATCTTCTCGTTTTTGAAAGCAGTGAATTCAACGGAAGCCTCCAGCGAATTCGAATCAGAATCTAGTATGTTACCATCGATACATGAATCAGAGATCTTTCTAAACTTAATGGTTAAAAATAACAAACATCTAAATAATGCAACTGAAAAAAAAAATCAAGCACTTTTTTGATTTAAAATTGCAATTTTCTATATCCCCCCAAAAAAATGGTTAAATGTTCAAAAAAACAATCGGAACAACTAAAGTAAATACGCAATATAAAATAATTTTGATAAATGCTATTACTTTTTTAAAAAAAATATTGAACTATTGCACATTAATTGTTAAAAAAATAATTTATTCTCCAAAAACCAAACAAGAAAAATATTTTTCTGTTAAATTAAGTTAAATTTTGTGTTATTTTAAGTTCAACCAAAAATAAAATTTTCGATTTCCTTTTACCCAATAATATCCTCTTCAAAGTAACATCGGATATTTTTGAAGAATAATTTAAAATCATTGATTTTTAAATCAAAAACTTTTATTTCTCAACTTTCAATGCTGTTTGTTTTTACCTCAAAAAATAGTAATGTTTTTTACACCGAAATATCTAACTTTTCTTAAAATTTTTATAAGAAATGGATTATTTACTCCCTTAAAAATGTTTAAAAATAAGATTGTACAGTGAATTTTTTTATTCTTTCATTGATTTTCTTTCCATTATTTGCAAAAAAAAAAAATTTCTTTCCATAATTTCATTTTAGTTATTTGGGAAAAAATTCCTTTTATTTTTATAAAATGTTAATAACAAGTTTAAACGTGTTGCAAAATTTTCTTATACTATTATAAGAGAATTTAGAAAACACAATTTTATTTTTATAAACTTCATAAGAAAACTATTAAGCTAAAGAATATACCTTTTTTACATAGAGTTGTGCTTGTTGTATTTGGTTGAGTGTAAAACTTTAAAAAACAAATCTAAATTTTTCTCTGCCTATATAAGCAAGCAAAATTAGTATTACGAAATTTTTTATAGTTATAAAAATAACTTCTGCATATCTGCGCATTACATAATAATTTTCTTTGTTATAGTTATTAAAAATTTTTAAATTAATTTTTCTTTTTTATAAAATGTTTCCAATATCTAATTTTCTTTGAAAGTTTAAAGCCGTTCATTTACTAAAACCATCACTTTAAATTTTTCTATTATTTTAAAATTTTGGTCGAGAGATCTACATTATATGGAAATAATTGTAAGATTATAATTTATTAAAGATAGCCCATGTAAGTATATAAAAGTAAGAGACTGAATTTTTAAAAGTGTAAATCCAATAACAAATAAATCAAATAAAAATTATAACATTTTGAATGAAAATTTGATAAGATCCACAACCTGTGAAAAAGAGCTTTTGTATATGTGTGTATAAAATCTCTCACCTTAGAATAGGAATTTCTCTTTTTCTCAATTGCTGAACATTGGCACCTTATCATAATATATTCTGTTACAGAACAGTTACTTATTTTTATTTTTAGTTCTCGTTGTTTAAGAAGTTTAATTTGAAATTAAAATAAAATTTGTTTCTTATTAATTCGTTAAGGGGCCTGTTGGCCGAGTGGCTTGCGCTCTGGCGCTCGATACCACAGGTATCGGGTTCGAATCCCGGCTTGCCCATGGGTGCTTGTAGTGGTTCGAATCCCCTTAAACCGTAGGTCCCGGTCCTAATAGGATCGTAGAGCGTCTCGGGGACATTGTTGCTCCGTGGCTTATCTTCGCTTATCTTCTTACACGCACCCCTGAGTAATGCAAAGTGAGTAATGTCTGTGAAGCACTTGCCTTAAGGCATCAAAGACAATTGTCTAAGTGGTTGCCAGCTGCATTAGAACGAAAACAACTAATTCATTAATTATGCTCAAGCACACAAACTGAAGTTAGTGAAATTAAGAAAGTTCATACACGAACTATTATTAAACTGTCTATACTGAATTTTATATGGTAGAATCTAATAATTTATACTAAAAATATTTGTATTTGCATGGTTGAAATCATGTAAAAAAGATTGCTTAACATAGGCATATATTTTAATTTTTTTTAACATTGCATAATGTTCACTGTTAATAAAGAGTTTTTGCATAACGTTTTTTTTTATCGTCCGATATTTTTTCTTCCTAGCGCGCATGGTCATAGGAATAGCTCAGTAGTGCAGTATTTCAGGTAAACATGTTTAATGTGCAACAATAAACATGTACAATGTTCCATATGAGCATGCGCGCTAAGAAGAAAATTATCGGACGATAAATAAACGTTATGCAAAAACTCTCTAATATTTACCAATCATCTTTTTTCGAATGGAAATATTTGCAAGCCCAAAATGCATGCTCTGCAGTCTTGAGAGGACATGGATTCATCTCACCTTCCTGTCTGCCCTCCACTTGCTTCCTCTACTGCGTAGGGTCGTTACTGGAGGCTAGGGCCCTTATGGGCTAAACATGTCACATGTGATTTCTTTCGTTTCTCGTTGTTGTTTTCATGTTCTTTGTATTCTGTTTCTTTTTTTTTTTAATTTTATTACTTTTTTTGTAGCCTGCCATTGAAATAAAAAAAAAAAAAAATTTCCATTACTTAAATGAGCATCAACGAACTTTTCTTGAGAGATTGACAGTTGAGGGCAGACACGTCGTCCTTTTGTGTATCCCTGGAAACTGTGACATTTTAGATAATGATGAGGCAAATTTGCTGGCTAAGAAGGGCAAACGGATAGTCCAACAGCCAAATACGTGCATCTCATTTCATTTCATGAAACTTTATATCAAAAATCAAATGAGACTTGGATGGAAGGCATTGCTCACTGCTTCTTCCAACTCGTCGAGGGGTCATGGAATTTAGACTTGAGGATGAGATATGACTATTTGGAGAGCCATCTGCATTACATTGGCAACTTTGATAGCCCAAATTGCCCTCTGTTTTGGAGACGAGATCACGGACAGACACCATATAGTAGGATTCCCTACCTTGTTTGGGAACCCGAGGGGAAAATATATTAGAGTACTAGAACTTTGCTGATGAGACATTGACTTTTTACCATTATTGTTTTCTTTCTCCTTGTGTGTGTTTAACACTTTCTTTTATCCCATTAGAGTTTGTCATTTTCTCTTGCCATTGGAAAAGAAATGAGCATCAGTTTCATTTGATGCATGATCCTCGGCGAATATAATCTGCCGGGAGATGCCACCCAAATCTTCACACATTTTCTGTGGGATATAAATCAGTGGATTACGCTGGACAAATCATTCTAATGATATTTAACAATAGAATTAATAGTCATAATCATTAAATTTTTGTCTGAAAAATTCGAAACATTCTTACGAAATTTTTTTCGAGATTTATGATTTGTGAATTATATTATGTCAAAGAAAGATTGTAATTGCTAAAAAAGGTTAATATTATTGCTATCATGAATATTCATATTTATAACGTTTTTTTTAATTTTTTAAGTAATTTTTTCCAATAAATATTTTATAAAATTAGTTTTAATCGAAATGTAAAAGATCGAATTCTTCCTGTTTTCTTAAGGAAGAAATATCGAAAATTCGAACATATTTATTCGATTCTACCCTATATCACAATTACCATCGGATAGATTCGTTTTAAAACGTAGAATGTAATATGATCTAATAATAGCGAAAATTTACCGTGACTTGACTCTATTAAACTGTTGTGCAAACCGTAATAAACGACTTTTTCTTTTTTATTGTAACTCAGCAGAAACTCATCTAGGAAATGAAATCAGAAAGCATAGGCTATATTTTTCGAACGTTCAAACAGTAAATTCAGAACGCATAAAAGATTCTGTAGCGTGAAACTCATGAAATTCAGAACGCGTAGACAATGTTTGGTACTTATCCAAGTAAGAATGAAGAAGGAATACTAACACCCACTTAAAAAAATAAATACCCGCATACAGTATAGAATAAAAAAAAAGATTTTATCGAAAGAGTTCCCAAAAACAGGCTTGTCTATGAGAAAAGAAGAACATCAATCACAGTTCTTTGGTAAGGGATGTGACTTACCAGTAATGGTGCTTGGCACCGCCAGAATATTCAACAGTTCTTGATTGGTTTGGTTTGGTTTGACGCTTTACGGTCAATATTTGCACATTTTAAGCTAATTAGACCAGGACCTACAGTTTAACGTGGATTCCGAACCACTAACAAACATCCATACCACCTCCAGGATTCGAACCTGAAGTTTTTAAATATGAGTGCTGATTCCTCAATGAAAGTCAATTTCATTTGTTGGCTTGGATTTAAATAGTAGGCTGGCCATTCCATTTTAGTAATTTCATTTTCTGGAATGTTCTCAACAACACGAAACAAATTAACGAATGATTTATACAAATATCCGTAAAAACGAAGTCTGCAAGAATGGCCTCTTGGAACACATGCACCTAGACAGAATCACTTGTTGACTTTGACGTACATCTAAAACCCAGTCTATTCTTTCATCATATAACAGGACTGTCGCAATTGTTTCTTTCCTACATATTAAGTGAATGATATCATGTTCTTATATCTCTCCATATCAATTGGCGTTGCTATTTGCGTGTGATAATAATCATCTGTAATAAGGTATCTGGGCCTGAATAGCCGAGTGGCTAGCGCTCTGGCGCTCGATACCACTGATTTCGAGTTCGGTGCCATGGATGTTTGTAGTGGTTCGTAATCCACTTTAAGCCGTAGGTCCAAGTTTTATATGACTGTTAAGCGTTGGGCGTAGAGCTGACAACTCTACCCCGTAAAAAGAAAAACATCTGTCGTCTCGAAATCTACCAGTAGGTAGACGGCCTTGGCCTACAAAGGGCTGTTGCGCCAATGATGATGATGTATAAGGTATCTATTAACATCCACAGTCTGTGTCCATTAGCAAGATGTCCAGTTTTTTTGTTAATCACACCATTCTAAAGTGGGCCACAAATAGGCAGCGATAGGATGCAGCGTTCAGGACGACAAGCAAGTAGGGTACCTTCATAAAAGCTCCTGGAAATAGTAAATCGTGACACTCGTCGTCCAATTGCTGTACGCAATAAAGTTAAGCAAATTGAATGGTAGAAATCTCTTTTCACGTGCTAGGACGATATATCGATCATCGATCAGTGATTGGCATTTTTTTTTGGCAACCATTACCAAGTTTTCAACTATACTTGTGATTTGGAAAGGTTTCTAACCTTTTATAGATTCGAAATTCTTCGGATTACTCTAGACCTTCTATGCTATTCCTCAAGATAGCCGACCATTTTTCATGTGTTATTCATTACATGTGGTAGAGATTAGATGATTTCTTCTAACATAGTTGAAGTTACAACTCATTTAAAATTGAAAGAGTGTTTAATAGAGTCATTCGTTCTTTTTTCATTCTAGTCTTTTCACTGTGAGCATTTTGTTTGCTCTTACATCACATGTCACTTTAGTATTTTCAATTTTACGTACGAATCGTCTTTCTACTGAATTGCATGTCATGCCACTGAATACAAATCTATAATTTTGTGGCAGTCTTCTTAAAAGTTAGATAACTGCTTAAATTTTGCAAACTAGTGAATTTTAAGAGGCCAGCTACAAAAACATTAGTTAAAAATTGAATGAAATTTTTAATATCTTCAATATAAAAATGAATAAAATTTATTTGATTTTTATAAAATAATGATATATAATTATTTTTTGTGAAAAGAAAATATCTGGTTATTATTTTATAAGTTTCTATAATAATTTAAATTTTATTATGTTTATCAAAATATTTACATAACGAAAGTAAAAATCCCCGATCAATTAGTGATATCCCCGAGGGCAAAACCACTAATTACTTTTATTTATTCTTCAATCTATTTTATTATATTCACTTTTGTTTTATTATAAGATAATACGGACACATAGTTTGTTATTTATCGTGGATGACTTGAAATTACTGATATTACATGTTTTCAAATTACTTTACAAATAAAATACATATATATAATACATATATATAATACATATATATATATATATATATATATATATATATATATAATACATATATATATATATATATATATATGTATTAATCAAAATTTTGCACAATTTAATCTAAACATAAAACAATTAATTTCTTAAGAAACATGAATAATACATTAATTTTCTTTTAAACGAAATTTTAGCTAAACTTCAATTGCAATCTTTTTTTTTTTTTCTTTTACAATACAATTATACAAGAATTTCTACTTAACATGATAATTAATATATAAAATGTATGCATAATATGAATTTTTATTTCATATTTTATTGTTTTTTTTTCTTAAATGACGCGTAAACAGATACGCGCTAAAATGCTAATATTATTTTACAAAATATTTTTTAATAGAAAACTATCAAAAGTTGGCCACAATAATGTTATGGAACTAAAATATTCATTTATTATAATCTTTGAAAAACAATTATATAGTTAATATATACATATATATATATTCTTAATGTCAAGGTGACATAAAAATTATTATTCGATGCTGATTTATTGAACCTGAACTGTCTTGGGTATCGAAACTCGTTTCAAAAAATTGAAAAGTGATGTAGCTTTCATGTATGCTAGGCTGGCACAATAAATCTGTAGATCAGTAAGTCATCCTTTAGGCTCAGGAGGAAAGAAAAGATCCCTTAAGAGGCCCTTCATGGCTGTGTTTGTTCAAAATTGCGATGGCACAATGTGAGTGTAATCCAGCAGACCTACTTTGGTTAATCCTAGATAACGTGAATCTGCTACATGTCCGGAGTTTGTGATAAAATTCAAATTACTGAAGGTCTAGTTATAGTTCATGACGTAAAGTGATTGATCTTAAATAATCTTTTTGTTTATATCTAAAATAAATTAATTTAAAAATGAAATTAATATTAATATCTCAACACTATATCATCCAAAAATTATGAATTTATTAAGAATTAAAAATTAATAATTTATTTTATAGAATATTTAAATTCTAATGCATCTATAACTGCTATTCTACTTCCTTGTATATTCTATATTTTTTTCAATATTGTTTTCACTAAAATTATCTTAATTCTTTATTGATTGAAGTGAAACGTTCTGTTACAATCATAAAATATAATTTTATAAGATGAAAATAAATATTGTTTTTGTCAAAAGAATTATATTTATAAAGTAACTCACATTCAAATTTTAATTTATATAGACGAGGACTACGTATATTTTATATATTATTTTAAATTATTAATTACATTATTTAGAATTAGATTTTTAAGACGATAGTACATTTGATGTTGGGCAAATTATTTGTCATCAGTTACGAACAGTATAGAATAAACTTGATGGATAAGAATAAAATATGATTATAAGGACAAATATATGATGTAAAATAAATTTGTTTCATAAGAATATATTGGAGTTTCTATTTAAATATTAGCTTTTCAAATTAAAAAAAAAAAACAATATAAATTCAATTTTTTAAAATGATTTTTTTAAAACATTAAAATTAACAACAGAAATACTTGCTTAAAATATAATTATCTTTATCAATCTTTCTACTCACTTTCAATTGTAAAAATAAATAAATTTATAATTAAATAAAACAGTTCTATTAAAACTTCTGCAATTTTTTTCTTTTTTAATAAAGTTAAAAGTTTTGGAATCAACATTTAAAAGTTTTGTAAACATTTAAAATAATTTTTATAAAATTCATGAAATATAATTAATTTCATTATTGTTCCATTTACATTAATAGGAACTTTAACAATAACTAAATGGGAATAACATTAATAAAACCTCTTTGTGTATGGAATTTAATTTTACAAAAATAATACACGACTTAATTTACTTAGAATCGAAAATATGTATTTTTCATTTTCTGAATTTTTCTTTTCATTTAATTAGGAAACTTAAGTTGAGAAAGAAAAATCCATACAATACTTCAAAGACAACATTTAATAATAATTAAATTTTTTATGATTCATTCCTTTTTTATATATCATTTGTAACGAAATTTTCTGCATTATATCAATATGAGTTTTATTTTATATTTTTATACTGAGGATTCGATACGATTCAAAAGTTAAGATAAAATTTGGAATGAAATGAGCTAAAGCAGATGGAAGAAATAAAAAGCATATTTGTAGAAATATAAAAACTAAAGTTGGTAAGAAGATATCATTTGTACGATTCAAATATTTGCTCAGTAATTAGTAAGGAAACCAAATATTTGTGGATGGAAAAAGATTACATTATTTTTCTTTCATTTAAGATATCCCTCAGAGATTAATTTCATCTTGATTAAATTTCAGTTCATTCTTTGCACAAGAAAAAACTTAATTGATTTTCTAATTGATGTGATGTTATTAGTACAACATATGATTATTTTTCAGTTAAGAATATTTTTATTTTATTTTATTTTTTTCTTGGCGTATTTTAAACTGGTTAATTTTTGAATCGCTTCGATATTTGTGGAAGCCACATTAATATGCATATCAAAAGTTTTTTAAAATCTATTTGATGTTCACTTCAGAATAAATACTGGAACTATTTTAATTTATCTTGGAACGAAATTTTAGATTTGTTTGCCTATTCCAGACTAATTATATTTACAGAAATTTATAATTTATATATTTTTCAAATAATGTATAAAAATACAGCTAATATTTGCTAAAGGAAGAGTTAAAATTTTGTTAAAGACGATTGTGCAAAATGAGCATCTCTATTATCAAATTACATTCTTTTGACTTTTCGTTTACTATTTACACTTTAATTTATAATTTTTTACCTTTTAAAAAGGGCATTTACAGGAAAAATTTATATTCTTTAAAATTTAACATGATTACATGAATTGTTTTACAAATACTTAAGTGGCGTGATAAAAAGAGTTCTAAAGCATAAGCTATTTCCAGTAAGTTTGTTAAATAATTTTTCAAGAATGGATTTCAAAGAAAATGTATTTGTTAAGCAAAATTTTATCTATATATATATTATTAAATTTAAGGACTACATGTATGCCTTTTTTAATTAAGTTTGCATTTAATTTTTATCGTGCTTCCTGCACAAATTTGCATCATATTTAATAAATATTGCATGTAATTCATGTGATATTCACAAAATAAAACATATGTAAATTCATTTAAAATTTTATAACTCTACATTTATTAAGAAGAGATTCAATCATTTTATCTGTAAAAGTTAATTTATAATATCACTTTTTTGATTATTTAATTTATTTTAACAATAAAAGTATCAATAGTTATATATATATATATATAAAATTCATATTAAAAATAAAACATAAGTTTATATACATAAAAAGTAAAAAATAATAATATTGATATTGCAATACTTTAAAATTACAACCTTGAAACAAATATTTTTTACAAAGTACAATAAATTAAACTAAATATCATAATAATTATATATTAATATTTTCAATTCCTAAAAGAAAAGAAATAATTTTTGAACACGAAATAAATTATTAATATCACATCGCATAAATTAAATCGTTTTTCATTATTTTAGGACACGATTTATGATGACATAAAATACAAGTAATTTACCCATGAAACAAAAATGAATCAAACACCAGAATTTTTAATTTATATTTTTCAAATATATAGACAATAAAAAATATTATCTTTTTTTAATTTATATTAATTAAATATTGGGAAAAATTTATTTTAGATACTTACCACATTGATTATTTGCAAACACTGATAAGTGTTTCATATATATATATATATCTATATTAAATAGTGCTGTAAAACAAACTTTGGTTAAATCTTTATTTCTATAAAATTAAAAACTTTGAAATTAATATTTACATTCATTTTTTATAAGAATCACCATAGTGTCTTAGTGATTACCCAAAACTCTGACAAGTTATTAAATGTGCTGTTTTAATTAAAAGAGGAAAGAAAATTACACTTTTTTCATAGAGAATGAGAAATAATCATATCATTATTTAGTATCCTGCAATCAAAAATATTGGAAAAAGCAAAGATAAAACAAATTAAGATAAAAATATTTACGTAATTAACTGCTTATAACAGTATGTGTTGTAGTATTGCAGAAAAAGAATCATTAATGTACTTTTTTTTTTTTTCTATTAATGAAAACTTTTTACTTTAAAACTTTACTCAATTTATTGAAGTTTAGTTAAAAATATAATAATAATTTTTATCCAATAAACTAAGTCACGATAAAATATTTATACTCAGAAAATAATAATTTTATCGAAATCAGAAAAAAAAATATCTTAACAATTTTAGATAATACTTTATAACATAAAACAATTCTATCAACATTAACGATTACTTATTGTCCACTACCACCTAATTGTATCACCAAAACTCTTCCAATAAACCATTCCAAAAACGAAAACAGCTTGTGCCCAAAGAATGATTACTTTAACGAAAAGATTTCACTTAAATTAATTTTCTCCTTATTCCCCCCACCCCCACAACCCCTTGGCATCGATTGGACCCCAGACATGTTCTTAGCAATTAGAGGTGCAAGGTCCCTTTTGCATGGCAAGGTGACAATTTTCTGGCCGCTGCTAAGTGCCAGGTGTCAACTTGGCCAGTTTACTTAGCTGCAACTTCCAGTAGAAAATGTATTGATTAAAAGGAAGCTAATGTTATCTCTTATTGGACATTGCACGAAAAGTCTACGAGGATGAGGAGTAAGTAAAAAAAAAAAAAAGAAAGGTAGGATCACGAAAGGTTGAAGAAATAAGATTTAATTTATTCAAGCTTCATCATTTGAAGTACTGAACTAGCTGAATAGTTTAACTGAGTTTCGCAAACATTTTAGTGGAGAGAATGGCATTCTTTAACTGAGTAAATTAATTTTAGAAACGTCTAAAAAGGATTTAACTGGGAAGGACATTGGGAAGTTTTTCTATTTTCCCATCTTATCTGTCGTATGTGAATGTTCGTAAAAATAATCTGTCTCATTACGTCCATCATAAAGAAAATTAAGACAGTGTAACTTAATTGATCACCATAATTTATTCTGTTTTGGGCCTTTTAAAAATTTGCTTGTTAAACTGCCAAGAAAGTTATTGAAGGTTTTGTACGTATTATAGATGTTCAGAAAGTGTAATGTTTTGTGGGAAAATTTGTTTATTAATATTTTTTTCAGTTTTTGTTCATTAATATTTTTTCAATATTTGCTCATTAATAATTTTTTCAGTATTTACTCATTAAAATTTTTTCAGTATTTGTTCATTAATATTTTTTTCGGTTTTGTTCATTAATATTTTTTTTTTTTTTTGTTTAGTTCAATAAAATTTTTTTCAATTTTTGTTCATTAATATTTTTATTCGTTAAATAATCGAATAAGTTTAAACTTACTATGTTTCTGTTTTGAATTAAATGACAAGATGCTTAAACATTGTTGAATTTCGTTTTTACTATAGTTGTTTAAATCATTTAAAACGAATTTGAGAAATTAATAGGAAATAGTTTTTCAGTGTTTAGGAATAAGTTTTAAAAATGGGAAGAGAGAAAAGATTCTCTAGGAAAAAGAAAAGTCTGAAAAAGGAAAAATATTTACATTGGTGAAAATTAAGCCTTCAAAAATAAAATAAATTAATGTATTTCTGTTCATACGTTTAAAGTTAATTGTACACAATTTATGTTACAAAATGTGCTCCTGCATTTCAAAATAATTTTTTGTTGAAATTTTAATATAAAGAGCTGGAGTTTTGTAAGATTTAAAATTTTTTTAAAGGTTCAACTTTAATTATTGCATTGATTTTGTTTATTAATATTTTAACTTATTTTACATAATCATTTTATTTATTAAACGTGAATTGAATTGAATATTTTAAAGCGTTTATCATTTATAAATAAAATGTTATAATTCTTTATTTTTAAGGAAATTTGTAATGATTACAATTGAACAATTAATCATCTTGCTATAAAGGCTGATTTAATACATTTTGACATCTCAAACTTTGTGTTTTTTTTTTATTTTTAAGGTTGGATGTAACATTGTATGAAAATCAACAGCTACTTTATACTGATAAATCTTTTAAATAAGTAAAATGTTTCTTTTTACTAAATTCAATGTAAATTTTTTTGTTTAAAAATTAGTTAATTAATAAGAATTCTAAGTAGTTTATAAATCAAATACGTGATTGTAAATGCCAATAATGAATGAGTACCAACCATTCCTATATAATGAGATGATGACTAAACATTATCAGATAATGTTGATGAATTTGAAATAAAACGTGTAATAGTTGCAGTGATAGTATTTTGTTGTATCTGAAGTAGTATTAAGTTTAACTTATCTAAAAAAATGTCTGCTTTGAAGTACGTGCTTACAGATTTCTGGTAGAAAAATTGAAAAGGAAGAAGTTTTGTGTCAACCAAAGATATGGTTTTTATTTATTTTCTGCTATATTTAGAAGCGGTTAAGCATTTTTTTTCAGAAACTAGACGTGATTTTCGTCTTGATACGTGCTTAATGGCAAAATGTACAAACTGATTTATTTTGTTAGTAAATTAGATTCTAAAATATTAGATTCTTGATAATAATTGAGAGTTTTCTAAATATACATTTGTTATGAAAAAATGTTTACATATCATTCTGAAAAATCAATTAAGCTCCATTATTCTTAATAAAAGCTATTTCGTGAATGAAATGTAAAGATTTTCTTCGATGTATAATTGTACTTTTTTTAATCTATGAATAGAGAAATGTGACCTTTTTGTAACATATTATTTCTTACAATAAATAAACAATAATTAACCATTCAATAAATTAAAAAAATGAATCTAATTTTTTATGCAATTATTCATATCGCTTGAAAATTTTATTCATTGAAATTTAATTAGTAATTTATCGAAAACACGCATAAAATATTATGTGTACCTCATAAAAATCTTCTTTTCAAAAAGTGATATTTTTATTACATTAAGGCAATGTAATCGGGCTTCCTCCTAAGAACTGCAACTGTGGTGTTCAGGATAAATGCTTCAGGAGGCCTCGAACTCTCACCCGAAAGGAAGTACAGCGCAACAGCTGCTGCCGCTGAGAAACGTTTAGTACACCGCAATCAAGCCCTTCTGTAGAGAAACGTTTAGTTTACAGTTTCTCATTCCGAGAGGAAATATATTAAACGCAATCTACGTATAAGTTGGCCTACGGACTCTCACCCGGAGAGGAAGTATATTTCGCGCTTCCATTGCGTACCTAAGTATCTTTATTTTCGGATTAGAAGTGGAATCTTTCCACGAATCATTCATCATTTAATCTTAAATCATTTCACAAAATTAACTACAGACAATATTTAACACAGTTAAATAATGTCTGTCACAACACAGTTAAATAATGTCAATATTTAACACAGTTAAATAATGTCTGTAGTTAAATAAGGTGTTTCTGTCTGTATGAGGTGTTTCCGAGATTGTAAATAAAGCTGTGTATTCTCAAACCTGCATCTCAAGTCTCAACCCGACCATACCCAGTTACAATCCAGAGCTGCACAAACGATAACACTACAGTAGAAAATCATAAATGCATTATTTGTCATTACCTTAACGAAACAAACAATAATATATAAATAATTTAAGAAAACAAATAACAATATTTGTACCATGGGAAAAAAATAAGGGTTTACTCAGATAAACAATTAGAAGGCAATTAACCTACATTGAAATGCAGTCCAAAAGAAAAACATGGTATTTAAAAAACAGATAAACAGTGAAAAAATTCTTTTACTCCTTATTAATTAAAATTTTCGAGCAAATTTCAGTTTTGTTTGTAGAACTTTATAATGTATAAACTTAATAAAGATATTTAAATATTTTTAAAAATTTAATTATATTAGTATATTTTTTGTATACGAATATAATTAAATTATTTTGTATTTAGTATTTTTATAAATATTAAATATCATAAGACTTGTTTCGTTATGTAAAATATAAATAATAATTAATGGATTTTTTTCTGCCCTTAAAATATAAAATAAATCTTAATTATCATTGACAGTGTATGAGTGAAAATATTAGAGACAGAATATTTGAAAAAATGAGAAAACTACATGCCTTTCAAATTTTGAGTAAAGTTTTAAATTTATTTGTAAAAATTTGTTTTTTTTTTTTTAATTTTGCAAAAAGTCAAAGGTTTTCTTTGTTTGTCATATATCTATAATAAATATATATTCTGCTAAAAATTATATATGTTATATTCCTAAAAGGCAAACATGAATAATATAAACATTTTTAATACAAAATAAAAAAAAAAGATTCATTAAAATGTAAAAACCAAGCAAATTTTTAGTCTCATTATTTTAATTTCAAATTTTAAAACAAACTGCTTGAATATGGCATCTTATAATAATGAGCACAATATTTTCCATTATTTTCAAATGTTTGAAAAAATTTGAATCAAAATATATTGCATATCTAATTAAAATATATATAGATCATTATTTATTAAACTGGACCACAAAATAATATTAAAAAACATATTTCTGGATCCAATTAGTAACATTTACTAAAGAGAATTCTTCGATGGATATTTACTAAAAAATAAAAAAATAATTGAAATGTATTTTATAAATAATATAATACAAAAATATAATAATATATATAATAACGTAAATAATATAATACTCAGAAATAATTAAATGTATCTATATTAAATTGTAAAAGACATAAGATATTAAAATACATCTTTGAATTATTTGCACATTTTTTGAAACAGAATATGAATATACCTATTATCATAAATTCATTTTTTTCTATTTTTTCCCAATATACGTTTAAGGATAAAACTTTTACAATACGGACGAACGGAGCTCTTCGAAACATTAAAAAAAAATACCAAAAGAGAAAATTTTCTCTGAAAAGATGTATTTTTTTTTGTTCTCCGTGTGTGTGTAACGTGCCGTTACTATTGGAGACGAGATTCTGTAGGGAAAATAAAAAATGCAAAATTTCGTTTTTAGCACCCATAAGGGGTAAGATATAGCGGTGGTAATCTAGGTTGTCCACCGTTAACGACTAACAAAGAGAGCTTCGTCGATGAAATTCATAACATACTAACCGATACAGGTGGATGAACATTACATTGAAAGGGAGGATATAAAATGGAGAGTTCTTCTTTTTACATCAGAGCTAAATTTCCTTTGGTTCTCTTAAAGAAATTACAGAATGGTGTGAGATAATAAATAGCCCATTTTCTTAGCTTTTTCAATTCCTACTATTAGTTCACACTCCCCTATATATATCTTGTTCAAATTTGCAAACGTTAATAAAATACTTTTTATTCATCCACTCAAGTTCAAATACATTTTTGTACTTGTAGTTGATGATACTTGATGTTAATACAGTTTTATCATATATTAATTCATTCATTAAGTTTAATTAATTAATTTTAGTTTTTTTTTTAGATTTTAGTTGCATCTAACAATAGATGGCGCCAGATGTGAGAGGAGGAAAATTTCAACTTGAAGTGAGAGCCTTTCTTTTTTTCAATTCCTACTATTCGTTCACACTTTCCCTATATATATTCATATATCTTGTTCAAATATTAATTCATTCATTAAATTTAATTAACTGAAAAATAAGAATCGTCTTTAAAATTTTTTAAATTACTTGTTTTTAAATCATAAGATGAACATTTTTTAAATTTTTGGATGTTCCATTCTTAGTAACCATTTTTATGTAAGAAAGATATCACATATCTATCTTCAGGATTATTCTTACATCAAACACAATTCGTATACAAGAATTCTTTCTTCAAATAGAGATAATGTACTGATTACATGTATATATTATCAATAATCAAGACACTAAAGAACCATGGTATTTCCTATATCCACTCTTCTCAAAACTACATATTTATCGATGAAGAACTCACGCAAATCTAGGCAGACAGATTACACGCATCGTAAGAACACAAGATGTCTTTCTTGTTTTTATTTGAAAACATTTCTCTGATTTGTTTTCTGAACATACAGCCAAAACAACTTCAGATGTAAGCAATCGTGACAAATCTACTCCGGCACGAACTCATAACCGAATCAAATACCTTTTAGAGAATTCCTCATTCCCATTCTTTTAATATTTTCCTGTTACGAAATGGATGGGATAAACGCACGTAAAAGAAAGACAAGATATTTAAAATTTAACTTTCCTTTTCACAAAATATTGTTTTGCTTTTTGAGTGTGTGTGTGTGTGTGTATGAAGACACACGCCATCAACGTTATTACTCGGAAAATACATATAAATGTGCATGCATTTGTTCTACATTTTCTAGAACTCATGTTTCTAGAAACGCTTGAAATGTTTAAAGGAGAACGCCTTCATATTTTTCTTTATGGATCCTTTAAGATTTAGAGCTAAAAAGTTCTGCGGAAACATTCTTTTGCGCTTTAGAGTGGAATAGAATTCTTTCAGAAGTAGTTTTCCTGGAAGGTGTTTTAGCCGAAAGTCTCGCAGATCTCATTACCTATTGAAAGTGGAAATAAAGAAGGGCTCATTTATGGGCTTGCATGGTATTTTGAATTTAGAGGGAATAGTTTTCCTGGACTTTTCTCTGTGCGATAAGAAAAAATAGTTAAAAGGAGTTTTAGTCTCGTGAAATGTGTTTCTCAATAAGAGTTTTTCAATCATGTAGGTAGAACTATTTAAGATAATTCAAAGCGGGATTTAAAGCTACTTTTTCTAGATAAAGAAACTTATTTCGAAAACGATTTTTCTGGAGACTTTATTTTATAAACAGCTATTAAAAATAAAGAAATATATCTCAACTTAATAAATGCTTAAGTAATTTAAATTCAAAACTGCATTTGATAATAATTTAAATTCTTTTTTTCAAAATGTTGCTCGCTTGTTTATTTTAAGAAATAAATTATTGTAATTAAGAAGATTTATTTTCACATTTTAAATGTTATATTAAATTCAACTTATTAATAAAATTGTAAGCTTTTGTATTGCTATCGAAATTACAAGTTCTTTTCCATCAAATGGTATTTCTGTAAAAAAATTGTTATGTTTTAAAATGGATTCCAAACCTGTGCAAACATCCATGGCACATCCGGAGCACGAACTATGCACATAACGCCACTGTACTGGTCACTAGTCAGGCACCATCATATTAACTTTATTTTATGTAAAAAAATAAAAAATATATATATATAATATTGCTTAAAATGATTTTAGTTTTTTTTATGTATTGTTGCTAATAATTAATTAGTCGAAAAGGAGTAAATATCATAATAATTTAAAATATTTTTTTCAAAATGTTGCTCGCTTGTTTATTTTAAAAAAATAAATTATTATAATTTAGAAGATTTATTTTTTTTTAAATATTATATTAAATTTAACATATTAATAAAATTTTAAGCTTTTATATTGCAGCACGAATTACAAGTTCTTTTCAATTTAGATATTGATATGCTTATATTTGATTTTCTACTTCTGTAATATTTATTTATTACATTTATTTGTTCAAAATTATTCAAAAAGGATTTATTGAGTTTTTAATTTTATCTAGAAGGTCCTAAACATTATATTGAAGTTCATATTATAACTGAATATGAATAAAAACAATCGTTAAATAATCGAAAATATGACATACTAGAAAAATTGAATTTTGACTTATAAGAATTTTACAACTATGTTAAATGAAAAGGAAATAAAAGTGAATAGATTTTGCTGCCTAAGCTCAGCCAAAATATAGTAAACACTAGTGTATAATAACAGTTTTAATTTAAAAAAGGGTTATTATATATCAATTCATTATTTTATATTATTTAATTTATGATTAAAAACCAAATTTTAATGCATTCTTCAAACAATAATAATGCTAAATAGGCTATCAAATTATTGTGACAGAATTTTACAAAGGTTAATTTCGCAGGCAAATTCCTTTTCATAAAAACGCGATAAAAGTATTTTGTTGTTAATAAGTAATTAATTGAAAATGAGAAATAAATTGAATCTCAGCGTCTTTTAACAATTGAAAAAAGTGCCCCGAATGTAACCATTTTAATCATTCTTATGCAAGAAGAAAGGACAGTGATATCACATATCTATCTTCAGAACTTTTCTGACATCAAATTCCATTCCTGCACAAGATTTCTGTCTTCAAATAAAGATAATGTACTGATTACATGTATACGTTATCAGTAATCAAAACACCAAAGAACCATGGTATTTCCTATATACACTCTTCGCAAAAATACATATTTATCGATGAAGAACTCACGCAAATCTAGGCAGACAAATTACACGCATCGTGCGAACACGAGCTGTCTTTCTTGTTTTTATATTTGTGAACATTTCTCTGATTTGTTTTCTCAACCTGAAACCAACACAACTTCAGCTGTAAGCAATCGTGACGAACCTACTCCGGGCACGAGCTCATAACCGAATCCAAATACCGTTTAGAGAAGTCCTCATCCCCATTCTTTTAATATTTTCCTGTTACGAAATGGATGGGATAAATGCACGTAAAAAGACCCTTAAGATATATAAAATTTAACTTTCTTCTTCACAAAATATTGTTTTGCTTTTATGAGTGTGTGTGTGTGTGTGTGTATGAAGACACACGCCATCAACGTTATTACTACTCGGGGAAATACATATAAATGTGCATGTATTTGTTCTACGTTTTGTAGAACTCATGTTTCTAGAAAACGCTTGAAATTTTTAAAAGAGAGCGCCTTCATATTTTTTTGTTTATGGATCCTTTAAGATTTAGAGCTAAAAAAAGTTCTGCGGAAATATTCTTTTGCTCTTTAGAGTGGAATAGGAATTCTTTCAAAAGTAGTTTTCTGGGAAGGTGTTTTAGCTGAAAGTCTCGCAGATCTCATTACCTATTGAAAGTGGAAATAAAGAAGGGTCATTTATGGGCTTGCATGGTATTTTGAATTTGGAAGAAATAGTTCTCCGGTACTTTTTCTCTGTGCGATAAGAAAAAATAGTTAAAGGAGTTTTAGTCTCGTGAAATGTGTTTCTCAATAAGAGTTTTTTAATCATGTAGGTAGAACTATTTAAGATAATTCAAAGCGGGATTTAAAGCTACTTTTTTTAGATAAAGAAACTTATTTGAAAAAGACTTTTCTAAAAACTTTATTATATGAACCACCTTAAAAAATGAAAATATTTCACAACTTAATAAATGCTCAAACAATTTAAATTCAAAATTGCACTTAAAAATAGTTTAAAATCCTTTTCTTTCAAAATTGTGCTGGCTTGTTTATTTTAAGAAATAAATTATTTTTTTTTTTTAAATATTATATAAAATTTAACTTATTAATAAGTGTTTAAGTTTTTATATTGCTATAGAAATTACACATTATTTTACATTAAATGGTATTTTTATAAAAATGTGTTATGCTTTATAGTGGATTCCAAACCTCTACACAGATCCATGGCAACGCCGGACATGAACCTACGGCACAGAACGCCACAGTGCTAGCCACTCGTCGGGCACCAGCATATTAACATTAATGTAAAATAATAATCATATACATATATAATATTGTTTAAAATGACTTTAGTTTTTTTTATATATTGTTGCTTTGCTAATAAGTAATTAGTCGAAATTAAGAAATAAATAGGAACTCAGCGTCTTCTAACAATGGTGAAAAATAAATTCATTGAATGTCCGTTCTTAGTAATCATCCGTATGTAAGAAGAAAGAAAAAGAGGTATCACAAATCTGTCTTCAGAACATTTCTTACATCATTTATCCTTGTATAAGAAATCTGTCTACAAAAAGAGATAATGTACTGATTCTATGTATATATTATCAATAATCTAGACTACAAAGAACCATGATATTTCCTATATCCACTCTTCACAAAAAATACATATTTATCGATGAAGAACTCACGCAAATCTAGGCAGACAGATTACAAGCATCGTGAGAAAACAAGATGTCTTTCTTGTTTTTATATTTGAAAACATTTCTCTGATTTGTTTTCTCAACCTCCAGCCAAAACAACTTCAGCTGTAAGAAATCGTGACAAATCTACTCCGGGCACGAGCTCATAACCGAATCCAAATACCTTTTAGAGAAGTTCTTATCCCCATTCTTTTAATATTTTCCCGTTACGAAATTGATGGGGTAAATGCACGTAAAAAGACCCTTAAGATATTTAAAATTTAATTTTCCTCTTCACAAAATATTGTTTTGCTTTTATCTGTGTGTGTGTGTGTACGAAGACACACGCCATCAACGTTATTACTCGGAAAATACATATAAATGTGCCTGCATTTGTTCTACCTTGTTCTAGAACCCATGTTTCTAGAAACGATTGAAATTTTAAAGGAGAGCGGCCTTCATATTTTTCTTTATGGATCCTTTAAGATTTAGAGCTAAAAAGTTCTGCGGAAACATTCTTTTGCTCTTTAGAGTGGAATAGGAATTCTTTCAAAGTAGTTTTCTTGGAAGGTGTTTTAGCCGAAAGTCTCGCAGATCTCATTACCTATTTAAAGTTGAAATAAAGAAGGCTCATTTATGGGCTTGCATGGTGTTTTGAATTTGGAGGAAATAGTTCTCCGGGACTTTTTCTCTGTGCGATAAGAAAAAAATAGTTAAAGTTTTAGTCTCGAGAAATGTGTTTCAATAAGAATTTTTAATCGTGTAGGTAGAACTATTTAAGATAATTCAAACGGGATTTAAAGCTCCTTTTTTTTCTAGATAAATAAACTTATTTGAAAAAGACTTTTTGAAAACTTTATTTTATAAACCACTATTAAAAATAAGAAAATTTATCACCACTTAATAAATGCTCAATTTAAATTCAAAACTGTATTTAATAAAAAATACTTTTTTTTTCAAAATGTTTGGAACTTGTTTATTTTAAGAAATAACTTATTCTAATTTAGAAGATTATTTTTATATTTTTGAAATATTATATTAAATTTAACATATTAATGAAATTTAAGCTTTTATATTGCTATAGAAATTACAAGTTCTTTTCCATTAAATAGTATTTTTATAAAAATGTGGTATGCTTTAAAGTGGATTGCAACCCTCTACAAACATCCATGGCACCTCCGGGACATGAACCTGCCGCACAGAACGCCACAGTACTAGTCACTACTCAGGCACCAGCATATTAACGTTAATGTAAAATAATAATCATATACATATATAATATTGTTTAAAATGATTTTAGTTTTTTTATATATTGTTGCTAGAATATCGAAGTAATTAGCGAAATTAAGAAATAAATAGGACCTCAGCGTCTTTTAACAATGGGGAAAAAATAAATGCATTGAATGTCCTTTCTTAGTAATCATCCGTATGTAAGAAGAAAGAAAAAGAGGTATCACAAATCTGTCTTCAGAACATTTCTTACATCATCTATTCCTATATAAGAATTCTGTCTTCAAATAGAGATAATGTACTGATTCTATGTATATATTATCAATAATCAAGACACCAAAGAACCATGTTATTTCGTATATCCATTCTTCGCAAAAATACATTTTTATCGATGAAGAACTCACGCAAATCTAGGCAGTCAGATTACACGCATCGTGAGAACACAAGCTGTCTTTCTTGTTTTTATATTATGAAACATTTATCTGATTTGTCTTTAAACCTGCAGCCAAAACAACTTCAGCTGTAAGCAATCGTGACAAATCTACCCGGGCACGAACGCATAACCGAATCCAAATACCTTTTTAGAGAAGTCCTTATCCCCATTTTTTTAATATTTTCCTGTTACGAAATGGATGGGATAAAGGCACGTAAAAAGACCCTTAAGATATTTAAAATTTAACTTTCCTCTTCACAAAATATTGTTTTGCTTTTTATGTGTGTGTGTGTGTGTATGAAGACACACGCCATCAACGTTATTACTCGGAAAATACATATAAATGTGCATGCATTTGTTCTACGTTTTCTAGAACTCATGTTTCTAGAAATCACTTGAAAGTTTTAAAGGAGAGCGGCCTTCATATTTTTCTTTATGGATCCTTTAAGATTTAGAGCTAAAAAGTTCTGCGGAAACATTCTTTTGCGCTTTAGAGTGGAATAGGAATTCTTTCAGAAGTAGTTTTCTTGGAAGGTGTTTTAGCCGAAAGTCTCGCAGATCTCATTACCTATTGAAAGTGGAAATAAAGAAGGGTCATTTATGGCTTGCATGGTATTTTGAATTTGGAGGAAACAGTTCTCCTGGACTTTTTCTCTGTGCGATAAGAAAAAAAATAGTTAAAGGAGATTTAGTCTCGTGAAATGTTTTCTCAATAAGAGTTTTTTAATCATGTAGGTAGAACTATTTAAGATAATTCAAAGCAGGATTTAAAGCTACTTTTTTTTAGATAAAGAAACATATTTGAAAACTTTGTTATATAAATCTCTATTAAAAATAGGAAAAAATATCACAACTTAATAAAGCTCGAGCAATTATATTCAAAACTGCATTTAATAATAATTTAAAATCTTTTTCTTTCAATATGCTGCACGCTTGTTTATTTTAAGAAATAAATTATTGTAATTTAGACGATTTATTTATATATTTTTTTTTAAATATTATATTAAATTTAACTTTTTAATAAAATTTTAAGCTTTTATTGCTATAGAAATTTATAAGTTCTTTTCCACTAAATGGTATTTTTTACAAAAACTTGTTTTGCTTTAAAGTGAATTCTTTTTTTTTTTTTCTTCTAATTCAGCTGGCAAATAGACCGTGATCTTTCACCATAAGGGCTGCACCGATGTTACTCACTTTGCATTACCCAAGAGGCGCGTGTGACTTGATGGTAAGCCACGGACGCTGAGTAACAATGCCCCCACAGCGCTCTACGATCTATTACGACCGGGACCTACAGTTTAAATTGGATTCCGAACCACTACAACACCCATGGGCAACGTCGGGATTTGAACCCGATACCTGTGGTACCGAACGCCAGAGCGCTAGCCATTCGGCCATCAGGCCTCTTAAAGTGGATTCTAAACTTCTACAAACATCCATGCGCTGTCGGGGAACGAGCCCTGTGGCACAGAACGTCAGTAGTCAATCACCAGCATATTAACTTTATTTTATGTAAAACATAAATCATATATATATATATATATATTTCTTAAAATGATTTTAGTTTTTTTATATATTATATCTTATAAATAATTAGTCGAAAATAAGAAATAAATTGAATCTCAACGTCTTTTAAACATGGGGAAAAAATAACTGCATTGAATGTTCCATTCTCAGTAATCATCCGTATGCAAGAAAGAAAGAAAAAGAGATATCACAAATCTGTCTTCAAAACATTTCTTACATCATCTATCACTGTATAAGAATTCAGTCTTAAAACACGATGATGTACTGATTATATGTATATATTATAAATAATCAAGACACCAAAGAACCATGATATTTTCTATATCCACTCTTCTCAAAAATTCATATTTATCGATGAAGAACTCACAAAAATCTAGGCAGACAAATTACACGCATCGTGAGAACACAAGCTGTCTTTCTTGTTTTTATATTTGGCAACATTTCTCTGATTTGTTTTCTAAACCTGCAGCCAACACAACTTCAGCTGTAAGCAATCGTGACAAACCTCCTCCGGGCACGAGCTCATAACCGAATCCAAATACCTTTTAGAGAAGTCCTCATCCCCATTCTTTTAATATTTTCCTGTTACGAAATTGATGGGATAAATGCACGTAAAAAAGACCCTTAAGATATTTAAAATTTAACTTTCCTCTCACAAAATATTGTTTTGCTTTTATGTGTGTGTGTGTATGCAGACACACGCCATCAACGTTATTACTCGGAAAATACATATAAATATGCCTGCATTTGTTCTACGTTTTCTAGAACTCATGTTTCTAGAAAACGCTTGAAATTTTTAAAGAGAGCGCCTTCATATTTTTGTTTATGGATCCTTTAAGATTTAGAGCTAAAAAGTTCTGCGGAAATATTCTTTTGCGCTTTAGAGTGGAATAGGAATTCTTTCAAAAGTAGTTTTCTGGAAGGTGTTTTAGCTGAAAGTCTCGCAGATCTCATTACCTATTGAAAGTGGAAATAAAGAAGGGTCATTTATGGGCTTGCATGGTATTTTGAATTTGGAGGAAATAGTTCTCCGGTACTTTTTCTCTGTGCAATAAGAAAAATAGTTAAAGGAGTTTTAGTCTCGTGAAATGTGTTTCAATCAGAGTTTTTTAATCATGTAGGTAGACCTATTTAAGATAATTCAAAGCGGGATTTAAAGATACTTTTTTAGATCAAGAAACTTATTTGAAAAAGTCTTTTCTAAATACTTTATTATATGAACCACCTTAAAAAATGAAAATATTTCACAACTTAATAAATGCTCAAACAATTTAAATTCAAAATTGCACTTAAAAATAGTTTAAAATCCTTTTCTTTCAAAATTGTGCTGGCTTGTTTATTTTAAGAAATAAATTATTTTTATGTTTTTTAAATATTATATAAAATTTAACTTATTAATAAATGTTTAAGTTTTTATATTGCTATAGAAATTACACATTATTTTACATTAAATGGTATTTTTATAAAAATGTGTTATGCTTTAAAGTGGATTCCAAACCTCTACACAGATCCATGGCAACGCCGGCGCATGAACCTACGGCACAGAACGCCACAGTGCTAGTCACTCGTCGGGCACCAGCATATTAACATTAATGTAAAATAATAATCATATACATATATAATATTGTTTAAAATGACTTTAGTTTTTTTATATATTGTTGCTAATAAGTAATTAGTCGAAATTAAGAAATAAATAGGAACTCAGCGTCTTCTAACAATGGTGAAAAATAAATTCATTGAATGTCCGTTCTTAGTAATCATCCGTATGTAAGAAGAAAGAAAAGAGGTATCACAAATCTATCTTCAGAACATTTCTTACATCATTTATCCCTGTATAAGAAATTTGTCTACAAAAGAGATAATGTACTGATTCTATGTATATATTATCAATAATCTAGACTACAAAGAACCATGATATTTCCTATATCCACTCTTCACAAAAAATACATATTTATCGATGAAGAACTCACGCAAATCTAGGCAGACAGATTACAAGCATCGTGAGAACACAAGATGTCTTTCTTGTTTTTATATTTGGAAACATTTCTCTGATTTGTTTTCTGAACCTGCAGCCAAAACAACTTCAGCTGTAAGCAATCGTGACAAATCTACTCCGGGCACGAGCTCATAACCGAATCAAATACCTTTTAGAAAGTCCCTATCCCCATTCTTTTAATAGTTTCCCGTTACGAAATTGATGGGGTAAATGCACGTAAAAGACCCTTAAGATATTTAAAATTTAACTTTCCTCTTCACAAAATATTGTTTTGCTTTTATCTGTGTGTGTGTGTGTGTGTGTGTACGAAGACACACGCCATCAACGTTATTACTCGGAAAATACATATAAATGTGCCTGCATTTGTTCTACCTTGTTCTAGAACCCATGTTTCTAGAAACGATTGAAATTTTTAAAGGAGAGTGACCTTCATATTTTTCTTTATGGGTCCTTTAAGATTTAGAGCAAAAAATTTCTTGTAGAAACATTCTTTTGCGCTTTAGAGTGGAATAGGAATTCTTTCAAGAAGTAGTTTTCTTGGAAGAAGGTGTTTTAGCGGAAAAGTCTCGCAGATCTCATTACCTATTGAAAGTGGAAATAAAGAAGGGTCATTTATGGGCTTGCATGATATTTTGAATTTGGAGGAAATAGTTCTCTGAAGACTTACTGTGTGCGATGAGAAAAATAGTTAAGGAGTTTTGGTCTCGTGAAATGAATTTCAATAAGAGTTTTTTAATCATGTAGGTAGAACTATTTAAGATAATTCAAACGGGATTTAAAGCTACTTTTTTTCTAGATAAAAGAAACATATTTGAAAAGACTTTTCTTAAAACTTTATTTTATAAACCACTATTAAAAATAAGTAAATACATCGCAACTTAATAAATGCTCAAGCAATTTAAATTCAAAACTGCATTTAATATTAGTTTAAAATCTTTTTTTTTTTTTCAAAATTTTGCTGGCTTTTTTTTTTTTAAGAAACTAAATTATTGAAATTTTGCCGATTCATTTTTATATTCTTTAAATATTATATTAAATTCAACTTATTAATAAAATTTTAAGCTTTTATATTACTATAGAAATTACAAGTTTTTTTCCATTAAATGGAATTTTTATCACAATTTGTTATGATTTAAAGTAGATTCCAAACCTTTATAAATATCCCTTGCATCTTCGGTTCTCTACCCTACGACACAGAACGGCACAGTGCTAGTCACTAATCATCCGCCAGCATATTAACTTTATTTTATGTACAAAAATAATCATATCTATATAATATTGCTTAAAATGATTTTAGTTTTTTATAAATTGTTCCTAGTAAATAATTAGTTAAAAATAATAAATAAAAGTGAACCTCATCGTTTTTAACATTGGGGAAAAAATAAGTGCATTTGTTGTAACCATTGTAACCATTCTTATGCAAGAAGAACGAAAAAGAGATATCACATATCTATTTTCAGAACTTTTTGCATCAAATGAGATTGGGGCATAAGAATTATGTCTTCAAATAACGTAGATGTACTAATTTAATATATATATTATCAATAATCAAGACTCCAAAGAACTATGTTATTTCCTTTATCCACTCTGCTCAAAAATACATATTTATCGATGACGAACTCACGCAAATATAAGCAGACAGATTACACGCATCGTGAGAACACAAGCTGTCTTTCTTGTTTTTATATTCGGAAACATTTCTCTGATTTGTTTTTCTAAACCTGCAGCCAAAGCAACTTCAGCTGCAAGCAATCGTGACAAAACTACTCCGGCACGAGCTCATAACCGAATCCAAATACCTTTTAGAGAAGTCCTCATCCCCATTCTTTTAATATTTTCCTGTTACGAAATGGATGGGATAAATGCACATAAAAAGACCCTTAAGATATTTAAAATTTAACTTTCCTCTTCACAAAATATTGTTTTTGCTTTTTTATGTGTGTGTATGAAGACACACGCCATCAACGTTATTACTCGGAAAATACATATAAATGTGCATGCATTTGTTCTACGTTTTCTAGAACCAATGTTTCTAGAAATCGCTTGAAATTTTTAAAGGACAGCGCCTTCATATTTTTCTTTATGGAACCTTTAGATTTAGAGCTAAAAAGTTCTGCGGAAACATTCTTTTGCTCTTTAGAGTGGAATAGAATTCTTTCAAAAGTAGTTTTCTTGGAAGAAGGTGTTTTAGCTGAAAGTCTCGCAGATCTCATTACCTATTTGAAAGTGGAAATAAAGAAGGGTCATTTATGGGCTTGCATGGTTTTTGAATTTTGGAGGAAATAGTTCTCTGGGACTTTTTCTCTGTGCGATAAGAAAAATAGTTAAAGGTTTTTAGTCTCGTGAAATCTGTTTCTAAATAAGAGTTTTTTTAATCATGTAGGTAGAACTATTTAAGATAATTCAAAACGGGATTTAAAGCTACTTTTTTGTAGATAAAAAACTTATTTGAAAAAGACTTTTTGAAAAATTTTTATTATATAAACCACTATTAAAAATAAGAAAATATTTCACCACTTAATAAACGCTGAAGCAATTTAAATTCAAAACTGCATTTAATAAAAATAAAATCTTTTTTTTTTTTTCAAAATGTTGAACAATTTAAGAAATAAATTATTATAATTTAGAGATATTTTTTAAAATATTTTTCAAATATTATATTATATTTAATATATTAATAAAATTTTAAGCTTTTATATTGCTATAGAAATTAAAAGTTCTTTTCCATTAAATGGTAAGTTTATAAAAATGTGTTTGCTTTAAAGTGGATTCAAACCCTCTACAAACATCCATGGCACCACCGGGTCATGAACCCTGGCACAGAACGCCATAGTGCTAGTCACTAGTTAGGCACAGCATATTAACATTATTTTTGTAAAAATAATAATCATATATTTATATATATTATTTTTTAAAATGATTTTAGTTTTTTTATATATTGTTGCTTAATAAATTAGTCGAAAAAATAAGAAATAAATTGACCTCAGCGTCTTTTAACATTGGGGAAAATTAAATGCATTGAATGTAAATTCTGTAATCATTCTTATGTAAGAAGAAAGAAAAAGAGATATCACAAATCTATATCTGAAGAACATTCTTTTATCAAATGCGATTATGTACAAGAATTCTATCTTCAAATAACGAAAATGTACTGATTATATGTATATATTATCAATAATCAAGACTCCAAAGAACCATGTATTTCCTATATCCACTCTTCTCAAAAAATACATATTTATCGATGAAGAACTCACGCAAATCTAGGCAGACAAATTGCACGCATCGTGAGAACACAAGCTGTCTTTCTTGTTTTTATATTTGGAAACATTTCTCTGATTTGTTTTCTAAACCTGCAGCCAAAACAACTTCAGCTGTAAGCAATCGTGACAAATCTACTCCGGGCACGAGCTCATAACCGAATCCAAATACCTTTTAGAGAAGTCCTCATCCCCATTCTTTTAATATTTTCCTGTTACGAAATGGATGGGATAAATGCACGTAAAAAGACCCTTAAGATATTTAAAATTTAACTTTCCTCTTCACAAAATATTGTTTTGCTTTTTACGTGTGTGTGTGTGTGTGTGTGTGTATGAAGACACACGCCATCAACGTTATTACTCGGGGAAATACATATAAATGTGCATGTATTTGTTCTACGTTTTCTAGAACTCATGTTTCTAGAAAACGCTTGAAATTTTTAAAGCAGAGCGCCTTCATATTTTTCTTTATGGATCCTTTAAGATTTAGAGCTAAAAAGTTCTTGCGGAAACATTCTTTTGCGCTTTAGAGTGGAATAGGAATTCTTTCAAAGTAGTTTTCTGGGAAGGTGTTTTAGCTGAAAGTCTCGCAGATCTCATTACCTATTGAAAGTGGAAATAAAGAAGGGTCATTTATGGGCTTGCATGGTATTTTGAATTTGGAGGAAACAGTTCTCAGTACTTTTCTCTGTGCGATAAGAAAAAATAGTTAAAGGAGTTTTAGTCTCGTGAAATGTGTTTCTCAATAAGAGTTTTTTAATCATGTAGGTAGAACTATTTAAGATAATTCAAAGCGGGATTTAAAGCTACTTTTTTAGATAAAGAAACTTATTTGAAAAAAGACTTCTTTGGAAACTTTATTATATAAACCACTATTAAAAATAGGAAAATATTTCACAACTGAATAAATGCTCAAGCAATTTAAATTCAAAACAGCATTTAATAATAATTTAAAAACTTTTTTACAAAATGTTGCTGACTTAAATTATTGTAATTTAGAAGATTTATTTATATATTTTTTAAGCTTTTATATTACTATTATTACAAGTTCTTTTCCATTTAAATGGATATTTTTGTTTAAAATTTGTTATGCTTATAGTTGATTTCTAATTCTGTAATGTTTACTTATTACATTTATTTTTCAAACTTATTGAAAATATGGTTCATTGAGTTATTAATCTTTTCCAAAAGAACCTAAACATTTTTTGAAGCTGATATTATAACTGATTACGAATAACAAAAAATGATTAAATAATTGAAAATGTGATGTTCTAGGAAAATTGAATTGTAATTTATAAGAAATTTAGAACCGTGTTAAATGAAAAGAAAATAATAAGTAAGCAAATTCTAAGCCAAAATCTAGAAACCACTAGTATATAATAAAAAAATTTTAAATTAAAAAATGATTATAATATAACAATTCATTATTGTTTATCGTTGGAATTTATGATTCAAGAACTTTAAATCATTTTTCTTAAATTAATAAATTAAGTAGACTATAAAATGATTGGGATAGAATTATTTAAAAGTTAATTTAGCATACAAATTCCTTTTCATGAATATGCGAATGATTAAATTTCCAAGGCAATGGATCTTAATTGCTGTCAAAGTGTGCTTTTTTACTATGTAACTAGTGTCTGATAAAACAAGTAGAAACCAGGAATTAATTATCTTTCCTTTGTTGGGAATGGCAATTCCCTGAAAATAAAAGCCTTTATGGCCAACTTAAAAACTTCGAATGTGGGTGCAGCTTTAGGTTGCGTGTAGCTGCCTGGTTATATCGAGTCACCTACCTTCATTATAACAGCATTGCCAGTCAAGACGGGTTGGTTGTTGCAAGGAATACATCGGTAGGAAAAAAGACTCTGGAAGGCGTTAATTGCACAAATGCGAGACGAGATCGGATAATTAAGAGACATGTTTGGCATATCGTCCGCTATTTAATATGCTGCACCTTTTCTATACCTACCATGATACCGTACATCTTATCATGGCTGCTTGGCTGAGAATAGTTTGGGTGTTTAAACCTATACCTTTACTCCATAACATGAAGTCGGACGTCTGTAGTGGTATCGTAAGTTATTATCAAGTTAACAGCGGACTGGTATTGCATGGATTTCAGAGATGAAACTCAATTTAGTCTTCGAGAAGATCGCCGTACGGTCTCGTGTGTGGTACTTGAATAAAAGGTGTAAACCAGCCTTTATTTCAAAAAGAGGTAAACACACAAACACTAATGGAAAGTTATTTTTTTTTAGTATATCGCTAATTTTAACGGTTGAACAATATATTGATGATATTCTGTACCAATCCTTTCATTTTCAAAATAGATAATGCAAGGATCTATATGATTCGCATATCTTTGAACTGTGACGGTGCTGTTATTACCCATGTTTTATCAACATAACCATCCACCATTTAATGTACTGCTTATTTTCTTTGCGAGCGTGATACCGTATAATGGTTACATGGCTGAGATGAGTTTACAATCAAAGAGGTGTTTAAATCTTTTGCCTTTAATCCCATAATATTAAATCGGTCGTCTGGAGTGGTATCGAAGGCTATTATCATCTTACCAGCTGATTGGTATAGCATGAATTTCAGAAATGAAGTTCACTTTAGTCTTGGTGAAGATAGCCGTTCGATCCCCGAGTGTGGAGGGGCTTCAGTCAAAGGTCTCAACCACCCTTTTTTCGAAAATGTACATACACAATCACTAATGTGATCAATGCACTAATGTGATGTTGTTGTTTTTTATGGTAGATCGCCAATTTTAACAGTTGAACGATATATTGATGAAATTCTGCGGCAATCCTTTCATTTTCTAAGTGAATAATTCAAGGATCTAGATGATTCGTATAACTTTTGACTGTCACTGTGCTGTTATTCATCTTTGATCAACAAAGTCATCAAGCCTTTCAGTAGTTTAACATGCATGGAATATGGTAGGCTACGAGTGTTGAGGATCTCAAAATGCTAAAAATCTGGCGAAATAATTTTAAAAAAGGCAGTAAGTATCTCAGGATGAGATTAGACATCTTCATTAACTTCTTGTAGAAATATAGTAATATACACTGAAGTGACAAAAGTCATGGGATACCAATATGCAAATTTTCAGATGGCAGTAGCATCACGTAGAACAGGTATAAATGCGCAGTGCTTTCGCAGAGCTTTCATTTCTGTTCAAGTTATTCATGTGAAGAGGTTTTGACGTGATGATGACCGCTCGACGGAATTAACAGACTTTGAACGCGGAATGTTAGTTGGAGCTAGACGCATGGGTCATGCCATTTCGGAAATCGTTAGGGAATTCAACATTCCCAGATCCACTGTGTCAAGAGTGTGCCGAGAGTATGAAATTTCAGGCATAGCATCCCACCATGGACAGCGCAGTGGTCGACCGCCTGCACTTAACGACCGAGACCGGCGACGTCTGCAAAGAGTCGTAAATTCTAACAGACAAGCAACACTGCGTCAAATAACCACAGAAATCAATGTGGGACGTACAAGGGACTTGTCTGGTAGAACTGTGCGGAGAAATTTGGCTTTCTTGGGCTATTCCAGCAGAAGACCGACTCGAGTGCCTTTATTGACAGAACGACATCGTTTGCAGCGACTCTCGTGGGCACGTGAGCATATCGGTTGGTCCCTAGATGAATGGAAAACCGTGGCCTGGTTCGATGAGTCACGATTTCAGTTGGTAAGAGCTGATGGTAGGGTTCGAGTGTGGCGCAGACCCCACGAAGCCATGGATCCAAACTGTCAGCAAGGCACTGTTCAAGCTGGTGGTGGCTTCGTAATGGTGTGGGCTGCTTTTTTTCATGGCATGGACTTGGTCCTCTGGTGTGACTGGACCGAACATTGACTGGAAATGCTTATGTTCAGCTACTTGGAGATCACTTGCAGCCATTCATGGACTTCATGTTCCCAAACAACGATGGGATTTTTATGGATGGCAATGCGCTATGTCACCGGGCCACAACTGTTCGCGATTGGTTTGAAGAACATTCTAGTCAATTCCAACGAATGATCTGGCCACCTAGATCGCCCGACATGAATCCCATCGAGCATTTATGGGACATCATCGAGAGGTCTGTTCGTGCCCAAAATCCTGCACCATCAACGCTTTCACAATTATGGACGTCTATCGAGACAGCATGGCTCAATATTCCTGCTGAAGACTTCCAACGACTTGTTGAGTCCATGCCACGTCGAGTTGCTGCAGTTGCTGGCGAAAGGAGGGCCGAAACGATATTAAGAGGTATCCCATGACTTTTGTCACTTCAGTGTTCACATCACCACCAATGGTAGGTTTCATGAATAACTGAATTTGAACAATAAACCTATTAATTTCAACCACTGATAAATTCTACGTCATTAAATTTATAATTGTTTTATTGTATGACTTTTACGTTTTTCACAAATTTAATGTTTGGAAACTATTCGTATATCTTACTGTAAAAAACGACGTGACTTTTATTTTTCATTAAATGGTTATAATGATTAGGTTAAAGAGACACACTAACTAAATTTCTTTCTAGAAAATTGAGAAGTTTATTATGTAATGTTTCTGAAACGATGTCAGAAAAGTTTTAGTTAACAAGGTTTACGGTTTTTTTAAAGCATTGTTTCAATTCATTTGACAACATGTCAGAAAAGATTTATAATATTGAGACAACACGCGTCAGTTCATATTTCTGTCGACTTGTAAAAATGATAAAATGCATTAAACTTTCAAGGAAATATCATTGATTATTACTGATTTTTATGTGCTATAATGGTGTGTTATATCTAACAAATAATTTCTTTTAAAATAAAATAGCCTGTATTGATAATTTTATAAAGAATTAATTGATTATTTTGGTATCACACTTTGATAATTATTTATAAAGAAATTTTTTATTAAGTGTGTGATATATTATCTTACACGGAATGACAAAAACAGGTATATGGGACAGATAATAAATTTTAAGAACATTTTTTTTTTTTTTTGCATTTTCTTCGTAGAATTCTATTGAAGATTGTTCAATAACTCTCATTGTAATATCTGCATGTTATTAATAACTATATACTTAGTGTCTCATCAAACATTTTCGTATAGATATGTCATGCATACAAATTAATAGTTAATAAAATTATTAAACACAATTTTGAAAATTTATTTATTTCAAACTATTTAATTTAAACATTTTATTTTTATTTTATTTGCATTTTGTTAAAAATTCTTAAATAAATAAATTTTAAATATGAAATGTATGTATAATTATATATATAAATGTATATATAATGATGAAAAAAAGGTTTTTCATAAAAGTTTTCGGATCAGAATATCTGAATTCAATAAAATCTAATAGGTGCTTCTGGAACAATTTTGAGTACTTGATTGAACATAAGATCTTTATGAACATTTTAATTAATAATTTAAATAATTATTAATTATTAATTTCATTTAATTAATTTATTATTAATGATTTAATTAATTATTGAAAATTAATTTTATTTATTTAATTCATCCTTATCCTTAATCATTTTAGTTATTGTTATCTTTATATTTATTATTCTAACATTTTATGTTTGTTATCTTTTTTTTTTTCAAAATTTGTTTTGCTTTTTTTATTTGCTGAAAATCCATATAAGCGCGAATTTAATATTTTGGTTTATTATTTGATGATTTTTCACTGTCTAATATTCATTTTCAAGTAGGTTTTTGTTTTGTAAGTAACTGATATTTTAAAATATTTCGATTAAAAGGGTTCAGTTGATTTGAAATTTAAAAAAGAAAACTTATAGATTGTTTGAGGCTTATTACTTATGACTTATTACTTGAGACTTATTACTCATTATTGATTTATTTATTGTTTGAAAAAAATAAATTAATTTTTCGTCATTACAGATACAATTAAATATTTAATTAAACCTCTGTCAACTCGTTGTCGGTTATTAGCAAATCTTGTTAAAAATCTTATATTTATGCTTCTAAACTCAACTAACATATAGATTGAAGTTATCGATGTTTGAATAAACGAACTCTTTTTGAATTCCGATTCGAATATTTTAAATTTTTCTCCAGATATTTATTCAAAATTGTACAAAAGAAGAATTTTTAATGTAATTAATGTTATCATGCTATAGAATTAATTTTAACCAAATGTAAAATTTTAAATTATTTGATTATCGTAACGCATCGTACTTTTTATGTTTATAATTTCGAATTTCTAAGACTTTTATTGAAATAACTGTTCGATACATTTTTAATTGAATCATTTTGTTAAGCTCTGAAAACTTTGTTTCTACAAAGTATTTGAAATCGAAAAGTAAATGTTCTCCATCCAAAAATATAGAATTATGATTATTTGCTAAAGGCAGAAATATACATTCGAATAAAAAAATGGCACTTCTGTGTACCCTTACATCAATCTATTAGTATATCAATATTGGCATTGCAGATATCTCGTAATAAAATATCCGTTTAAATAATGTGGCTGATTTCATAAAATTAAAACATGAGTCAAAAAAAATTAAAATAATTAGTCAAATGTAAATATAATTAAACAGTTTTAAAAAAGATTTATTATCACTACGTATATTTATAATTTTGTTTAACTTGAAATTTTGTATTAATATTTCTTGCTAAAATTGGTTTAATTTAGCACGATAGTTGTGTGTTTTCTAAAAATGCACAATATCGTACTATGCCTTAACGATATAAATTTCTCCCGTTTGATGGAGATTTGGAGACAAAGAAAATTTTTGTAATAGCTTCACGATTTTGGCGAGCAACTTTTAATGATCATCATTGCATTTTTAAAGCTTTTAGGAAAAAAATATTTGAATTTTGTGCTGAAACCAATGAAATATTGAAATTGTTGAAATATTGACATTAGTTAAATAACGAAACAACTGTGTATGAAACACTTTTGTATACGAATAATATAGATTTCTGTATTAAAAAATTCAAGGTATTAGTCTTGAAATTGAAAGAATTTAATGTACCTTTAAATTCGTAGAAGTTAATGAATTTCGTGGCAAATTTCCTTATAATAATGCGCCAGACTAATATTAATGTTAGGTAATATTAGTCTGGTGCATTGCCTTGAATGTGTTAATGTATGACTCAGATTTGTGTAATTTCATAAATTGACTATTATTATTTAATTTAGAATTATTGAAACTAATTGGTATTTTCAGTAAGTTAAACGAACACAAAGACATTAAATAGCCATTAGCGTATTCAATATAACATAATACTAAATTATTAGTTATCTTTTTTTCGCCCTTTTTTTCAGTAGCATCGTGAATGTTCAACTGACAGTATTTCCGAACATCACCAATTTAGTCACAGAGCATTGTAAATTTGACATCTTCATTTTATTTTAGTCTTTGGCCTTGTGCCGTGTACATTTAACTTATTTTGAAAGTCCAAAGGCAATCAACTCAATAAATAAACTATTAAAGAAAATTTCAGTAGCATCGTGGAAGTTGTCATCTTCTAACAGCATTTCCGAAGACCTCGCCAATTTTGTCACAGAACTTTGAAATTCGACATCATTATTTTATTTTAGTCTTTCGCCTTGTATCGTGTGCATTTAACAAACCATTTTAAAAGAACAAAGACAATCAACTCAATGAAGCAGAAGCAGGAAATAATTATAAAAACTATTAAAGTAATAATATTTACTTTCTGATTTTATCATCGAATTAACATTTTAATGAGGAAGGAAGAAAATTTTTGAATAATCATATTCAATTGTTTCAACGGCATTTCCGAAAACCATTTGCACCAATTTATTCTGCATCCAAAAACATTCTAAATTTTGACAAATCGTCCATTTTTTATTTTAGTATTTTTTCCTTGTATCATTTGTGCATTTAACTTATTTTTAAAAGTCATTGTTAAATTTTTCTACATAATCAATTTGCAAAAGGAAAAACAATCAACCCAATGAAGCAGAAAACTATTAAAGAAACAATTATAAAAACTACTAATTAAATTAAAAATAAACATTTTTTACTAGTATTTAGAGTAAGTTTTGTAAAATACAGGCACATTCTAATTTTTATCATCAAATTAATTAAATTTTTGATGAGATAAAAGATGAAAAAATTTTTCATTAATAATAAACATATTCCAAATTGTTTCACCGAAACAGTTTGCAGCATCCAAATAACATTTCCTCCTGCATCCAAATCTATCTTTGATGTAAGGCTCCAACTTCGAGAACAATTAAAGTATCCCCAAACTGCAATTCTCCAAAGCGCTTTTAAAATATCCATTTTATGCATACGAAAGGGCCGTATTGTATCTAAACGCCTCCGAGCATTAAAGATATCTCTTATCGAATTTCAATTATTGGTTAGCCCAAACTGCGTTTAATAATAAATGAAAAATTGCATCGATCTGATGGGGATAAGTGTGCACTTCATTGCAAATACCCTGTGGCTTCTCTCACTTTATATCGGTACCTACAGACCCTTCCGAAACCTTTGATATCGAAAAAATCGATGATTCCAAGAGCAGGGTGGTAACAGATATCGTCATTTATATCAGATCATGGCATCAGAGGTAAAAATATCGGAAGTGAAATTCATTAAAAATTTAGGATTTTGTCGATTGCTTGAAATTATTAATTACCAAATATCTTGAATTTTATATTGCCAGATTTACTGATATGAAATTAAAAATAGCGGAATAAATGAATTTCCAGATCAATTATCGAAATATTTTTACAGATAAAATGTTAGTAACTTCTTCCAATATAAAGTTGATCGAAATATTTTAAAACTGATAATTAAACTATTCGTTATTTTAAGTTCTGCTTCTAATCTATTTTTGTGAAAGTTATTTAATAAAAATGGTTAATTTTAACTTTTAACTATAATACAGTTTTGTTTCAATATTAATATTTCATAATAATAATAATAATTTTGGCGGTTTAATTTTAGATTATGCAATATTTTAAAATACAAAATGTATATTAATATTATAAAAATCAGATTTTAAATCATATGAATTATTTTGTTAAGGCAGAATATTTAAATAATTAGTTCTTTAATCAAGTAAATGAGTATTTTTATTTTTCTATTATTTAAACTTTGAATGTTTTTACTGTAAATTGTTTAATAAGTAAAGAATACTTCTTTAACTGAATTTTATTTAATAATTTATATTGCATAACATACATTGTTAGATTTTTTCAAACATTATTAACAATTTATTTATTTTACATGCATATTTAATATAAGTGCATATCAATACAGTATGAAATTATAAACACATTTATAAAATTTAATCCATGGTTTCTGAATGCATAATATATTCATAATCCATAATATCCTAATACATGCATATCCATAACATCTTATCCATGATATCTAAATCCATGTATATCGATAAAATATATTCTTTAATATCTAAAGTCATAATATATCCATTTCTAATTCATAATATATAAATCTACAAATTTCCATAATATCCATTTCTAATTTAACATATAAATCCAAAATATATGAAAGCATGAAACAGTTTATATTTTCATTATGATTACCTTCTTTTAATAAAATCCCTAAGCACACAGAGCTACATCAAAGAAGATACTTTCAGTGCTTTATATTTTTGATGTATTAATATATATATATAATATATATATATATATATATATATATATATATATAATATATCCAAAATTATAAAGCACTGAGACTAGTGGACAACTTAAGTGATTATATTCGGCTTTAAGATATCAACGTACATAAGAAACAGCTACAGTTATCCCTTTAACAAAATTATTGTCGACCAGTGCTATTCTTAATTTTAAATTATGAATACCAAGCTAATGCTATTCATAAATACAAATATTTTTTCTATGCGTTACAAAAAGTAATTAATAAGAAAGTTATATTGTTTGAATTTTAATATTTCCTTAGGAAAGTAGCCAATAAACTTTTGTTCAAAACAATCAGCAAATCTTACTTATTTGAGATAAAATATTTGTTACCAAGTATGAAGGAATTTAAAATCTCATGCACAATACTTTCCAATGTTTTTTTGTGTATTTTAAGTTATAGAAAAATATACACAATGGCTTTAAGGTCAACATCTGTAGAATGCAAATATATTTAAAGTTTGTTTAACATAGCTGAAACTAAATTTATGTTTAAGAGATAAATTTTACACAAAATATGCGTTTTAACTGTTTTCCACAGGGCTGTTTGCAGCAACTAACTAGATCAGACATGCTTTTAACAGGAATATCGCTTGGCTGATGACCTTCAAATATTCCTGTCCATCCTTCACAATGTCACCTGCTGCCATGAATTCCAAATCCGTTGATATTGCATTGCTCTTTGGTCCATCACCGAGCTTTTCGATTCACTCGCCCTGGGCCCCGAAGCTTTTATCGCTAAAGACGTTAACCATTGTGCCGCATAATGCATCTATTAAAGCAACTATTAACGCTTTTGGGAATTCTAAACGAGGAAGATAAACACGCTGTGCTTTGATTTCCGGTGGAGAATTCCTCTGGAAATCCTTATGTATGTTTTAGAGAGCATCGCTGGTGATCCGGGGAGGCTGTTTGATTTTCTGAGAGAGGGTTTTAAAGAATCTACTAGTAGGTGGAATATATTTAGGCCTTTAGTAGATTCAAGTTTACATAAAGAAGGATGTGTGAAGGAATGTATTGTAAACCTGATAAACGAGTATATACGCATTATATAAAAGTAATTTTCATATACAAATTAATGAGGAGTAACTTTTCTGACACTTTTATAATTGTTAAACATTTTTTTGATTCTTTTATGGCATATTTAATAAAAGTGTACATTTTGTATCATCCATTATCAATTTTCTTTATCCTGTCACTTTCAGGCCTGGCCTGGATATGGGAGCTTTTGGGTTAGGCTTCACTTGCTGAATTTCAGACATCTCGTCTAATTCTTAATTTCATTACCCTGTCAAAATAATTACTTCTGCCACGCTTTATTGTGCACTATTGTTTCTGAACATCAGTGGCCATTTATAAATACCATCAACATCCCATTGATAGACGTTATTGAGAAACTGTCCTCAGGTAGTGAAAAACGAGCAGTTGTGACATGCTGTCCCAATCATCTTGATTCTCATTGTTCCTTTAAGCAGTGATTATTACCACCATTATTAGATTCAAACCTGAGCCCTCCACAAAGTTAGCTGCACTAGTTACAACAGTATGGTGATATTTTTGTAACTAGTGCAGCTAACTTTGTATAATAATAAGATGATATTGTTGTGACTAGTGCAGCTAATTTTGTATAAGCTAATAAGATGATATTGATATTATGACTAGTGCAGCTAACTTTGTATAACAATATGGTGATATTGTTGTGACTAGTGCAGTTAACTTTGTATAACAATATGGTGATATTGCCGTAATTAGTGCAGCTAACTTTGTATAACAATATGGTGATATTGTTGTGGCTAGTGCAGCTAACTTTTTATAACAATATGGTGATATTGTTGTAATTAGTGCAACTAACTCTGTGTAAGGTTCAGGTTCAGACAAATAATAAGTCTGGTAATAATCACTGCTTTAAGTAACGAAGAGACTCAAGATGACTGTGACAGCAGGTCACAATTGTTTGTCTTTACTGCCAGAGGGGAGTTTCTCAGTTTGTCAATGGACTGTTCGTAAGTATATATAAATAGTCACTGATGTTCAACAACAACAGCACACAATAAAGGGGACCAAAGTGATTATTTTGACAGGGTAATAAAATTAAAATTAGACAAGTCTGAATTTCAGCAAGGGAAACCTAACTCAAAGCTCCCGTATCCATGCCTGACATTGGCTGGATAATGCTGTATGGCGTTAAACACATTCCATGGAATCAATGAGGAAGAAAGTGTATCTTTCAGATATCATTCCTTCAAAATTGTGTAAATTGTATATTTTTATACCATCGTTCAAAATTATGATGAAAAAAAAAAAGTGCAGTTCAGCAGATTCCGTGGAGCATCAGTAAAACTGATTCTGTATAAGATGTTTCAAGTAGTGAATGTCTTTACATAAGAATGTTCAATACTTGAAAACCTATGAAAAAAAAAAAACATAATTTAAAGTTTCAGAATTCGTAAAGAAACAGATAAACGATATGAACTTTGAATTCAAATACCTGAATTCAAGCAATTATAAAACCATCTTTTCGTTATTCTGCACATATTTTAGTAAGCGCAAATATTGAGTAGCATTCAGTAAGATGTTATGATGTTATTATGTTTCCAAAACACTTTTAATGAATTAAGGGCATTGAAAATATTTCACAAAATTAATATTATTAATTAAATGCACTAAATACTATCACCTAATATTTGTTTTTAATTTATTTGAAAACAATTTTTGTATTGAATTTATCACTTTAGATTCATTTGCGTAGTAAATTTATAAGGAAATGCTAGAAATTTTCTTTCATGTTAAAAAATGGAGATGAAAAATGTTTCGTGGTGAAATAAGTTTTTCTTTGGAAAAAAAGAAAATAATTTAAAATGCTTCATGCTTTGTAAATAATAATATTAATGGAATAAATCAAATATTTTTATTTCATAAAATATCTTTAAATTTTTTCAAAGCATTTTCTGTGATAGACTTATTGAAATCAAAACTAAACTTTATTTTTTATTGCATTTTATCTATAATTAGGCAATACATACATGTTACAATAAACACATTTCTTGTCTAAATGTGTTTTGACACCTTTAATCTTCTCAATGAATATAAAATTTAAAAAAAAATTATTTTATTCATAAATTCCATTAATTTTCTTAATTTTTGTTGCAAAAGTTTAGTTCACTATAACGTTTATAAATATTTCCAATTACTGTTTTTATGAAAAACGTAATCTTGGAAAATTTTGAATTAAAATTTTGTTTGAGTGAAGAATTACAAAGATTTTGGTTTTTTTATGGAAAAAATGAGTGCAAATATTTAATATACATCAAGAGAATTTTTATTCTAAAATATTTTTATCAAAAATAATTTCCTAAATATAAAATAATTTAAAATTGACACATGAATTTTTTCAATAAAAATAACTAATGCAATTATTAGTGTGTATTTTAATCGTATGTAAGATAAAACATCAAAGAGGAATAGAAATACTTCATCTGGAAGATTTGAGCATAAATAAATAATTCGGATTTAAATAATTATTTTTGTAAGACGGTTTCTTTCATCTCTCAATATTTATCTAGTGCTTCTCTGTTTTTTGGTAGATTCCCTCATTTATTAGTATTCATGTTATTTCAATCGATTCTTATCCCCATTCATACCTTCTACTATAAAAAGTTTAACTAATTAAATTTTTGCACGAGTCATTTTCTTCTTCATTATTTTATTTTAAGTAATAATATTATATTTGCATAACTTTTTTTTTTTGCATATTTTAGTATTATTAGCATATTTTTGTAATTCATTAATAATATTTAAAAATTAGATCTGACTCGCTTTAAATTTTATTAATGAAGAATTTTATTAACAAGAAATATAAACCAGCAAAATATCAAATATACGTTTTTTGGTTCATTTTTTTGTTTTCTAATTTAAGTATCGAAAATGAATTCAAGATAAATTGGAATCTCATCTTCCTACGAGTGAAATATTTAATAACTTGTTAAGATATCATTTTTATTTGATTAATTCGCATAATTTTAATATTGTTATAATATTTATTGTTCATGAAATTTTATAATTGTAGATTAACTATTTGCAACTGACAATGGATATTAAATATCAATAAATGTCAATTATATTTAAAATTCCGACAAGCTCTTTAGCAGCAGTATTGTAATCTATAAATATATACATAAACAAGTAGGAAAAATTCTTGCTTCATAAATGTTAAAATTCAGTGAGCAATTTGAACTATTACAAGTTAATTTACATTTGCGTGACATACTTAATTTACATTACCGTCGGATCATTCACATTAATAAAGATGCATGATAGTTTCCCTATACATAGTAAAAGCATGCGTAGTAGGCCGCATATGCGTGTGGTCTTGATTCAGTGTTGTTCCATTGTAGAAACTGAATTATTATTCTTTAAATAATATACGAACGTTTGGCTATCATATTTATTAAAATTGCAAACGCAGCACTGCACAACTGCACACAAAGTAAAATTACATAACAAATATTTACACAATCATCTTAAGAGTCAATTTGTTTAAAGATCTTTGTACCCTTCGTAATGCCTGGAACTCTCACTCGACTATTCACAATCCCTTTTCTCTTTTTTTTTTCCTCCATTATCGGTTTCAAAGTTCAACATAAAGGTCAACCCGTCCTTGAAAAAGGATCTATGAACTTTGAATTCAGTGTTATAGCCTTTTGTGGGAATGCATGATGGATAAAAATGGATGGCATATAATCAGTTGTAATCAATTTAAAATCATTTGTATCTTGTGCCAAAATTCAGTTGTATCCAAATGCCTGAATACGTTGTATGAAGATTTTAAGCATTCACCTAGATTTCTTTCTAAAGAGAATTTATGAAATAAAAGAGAGGGATGAAAAGTTATGTAAAACAATTATATTTGAAAATATTCTCACTGGATAACATAATTATATTTTAATAAAACCTATAATTTGAAGATTATTGAACTTAAGTAGCGTTAAAATAGTCTGTATAAAAACGCATTTTTAACATATTAAGAACATGATTCAGAGGACTTATTTACTTTATCCGATCATGGTTCAGCCGCGAATCTTATAAATTCCGCTGATTTCGATAATCTTCCGGCCATTTTCCTAATCTCAGTGTACCAGCAAATTGAATACGTAGGCTACTGTTAAGAGTGTGATTTCGATAGTCTCGAAATCTCCATTATCAGAACTGCTCACCACTTCATTCACCCTAATCGACCCGGTTAAACCGACTCTGCGGACGTCGCGATCCTGCTGCCATCAGCCGCCGTTATCGGGTGTCATCCGAACGGCGAATTCAATTCTCCTGTGAGTTACCTGGGCCAGAAAGTCCTGTGACAAGTAGATGTCCGTAATCTGGGATTTGTCTCCAGAACAGAATGCGGGGAGGATGTCGAAATCTAGTCACAAGCCGAATCCTCTCGGCGTCTGCGGAAGTGATGATTGTGATCAAAGCCCTGCACTTGATGGATCGGAAGGGATTTGCCGAACTGATGAATAGATAGATTCTTGAGACAAATTGGCAGGTTTTGATAATGCTGCGATTCTAGTCTGCAATCTAAATGCAAAACTAGCTTAACAGTGGTATAAATTTCATATTTAAAAATAGGTTTTTGAAATAAACAATTATGATGAAATCATTGTAAATGTTTATTGTACGGTGCTCTTTAATTGGTTTTTATTAAAATTATATTGATACATAAAATAAGCGATGAAATGAAGTGATCCAAAAATTATGACTAGATTTTCAGCAATCTGCAACAAGATTTTAATTCCAAAGTTTTCTTTTTCTGCATTATATGAAAAATTTATTCAGAATTAATAATTAAATATCTCAAAAGGTATAAGAGTGGTTTAGTGATACTAATAATTGCTCTATTTGCCAGTTGTTAATTTATTTAAAGTTTATTAATTTCATTTAGTGAATAACTTGAATGGAGGTCCTGGTGGCCGGTTTTTCTTTTTTTGCATTATGTGCCTCAATTTATTGTAGATTCTTAATGAAATATCTCGAAGGTATAAGAAAGGTTTAGTGATATTAATAATTTTCTATTTGCTAGTGTTAATTTCTTTTTTTGAATTTCATTTAGTAAATTATTTTAATGGGGACCTGATCGCCGTATGACTTGGGCTCTGAAGATCGGTGACACATGTCATGGGTTCCAGTTCGAGCTCTGTCATGGGGGCTTGTAGTGGTTAGGATTTCACTTTATAACGTAGATCCCGATATGATTGTTGGACGTATAGTTAACAACCCTACGCCGCAAAACGAAAAAAATCATGTTTCGGACCTACAGCGGCCTGATGGCCAATTGACTAGCGCTCTGGCCTTTCGTACCACAGGCTTCAGGTTCGAATCCTGGCGGTGGCATGGACGTCTGTTAGTGGTTA